>VDFB02183350.1:0-19940 GCA_007258455.2 Sequoia sempervirens | reverse complement strand
AGAGGAGAGTTGGCTTTGGCAAAAAGGTACATATCAATTTTGATGATCTAGTGAGGATTAGATCAAAAGGAACATGGTAAGAGATATGCCAAATATCAAGAAGCCTCCATCTATTATTTGCAAATCATGTCATGAGGGAAAGTAGACGAAGACTTAATTCCCTCCTAAGGAGTATTCTACAACAAGGTCATTGGACTTAATTCATACAAATTTATGCAGACCAATGAGGACAAAGAGCATTCAATGTGATAGGTATTTTATGATGATTATTCTAGAATGACATGGATTACCTTTTTGAATGAGAAAGCATAAGCCTTAGAGAAGTTTAAGACATTTAAGGCGATGGTTGAAAATGAGACTGGAAGAAAAACGAAGTGTTTAAGATCAAATAGAGGTGGAGAATTTACCTTTGATAGATATGATGAATTTTGCGAGATGCATAGAATTCGAAGACAATATTCTACTCCTAGAACTCCTCAACAAAATAGATTTTTTGAGAGGAAGAACCAGATTGTACAAGAGATGGCCAAAACAATGTTAATTCAATCAAAGTTGTTAGAAATCTAATGGGGAGAAGCAGTTCAAACAGTGATATATTTTGAACATAACTCAAATTAGACTAAAGAATACCAAGACACCATATGAACTATGGAAAGGAAGACCAACTTCTATCATGCATCTCAAAATATTTGGAAGCAAGTGTTACATCAAAAGGGATGAAGAACATTTGGGTAAGTTTGATTCTAGATCTGATGAAGGTATATTTCTTGGATGTTCTATGTTAAGTAAGGCATATAGATGTTACAACAAAAGGTTGAGAAGGATTATGGAAAGTTTCAATGTGAGTATTGATGAAATAATGTAGTCTACTGAGGTTCCAGATGAAGAAGACAATGATGACTTAATTCGTAGTAATGATGAAGGCTCATAAAGTGAATCATAGAATACAATTACAAATGCTTCAACCAAGTATGTTCATAAGAACCATTCCAAAGATCAAATCATAGGAGATAAAGACAATGGAGTTCAAACCAAGAGAAGACTTGAGAAAGAAAATGAACAGGTACACTTGCCTTATTGTAAAAAATTGAACCAAGTTCTTATGCAAAGGAAAGCAAATAGAAAGGTTGGTTAGAGGCCATGAAGGAAAAGTTAACTCATATTAAGAAAAATGAAACTTGGGAGTTGATTCCAAGACCTAAAGATAAAAATATCATTGGTATCAAATTGGTATTTAGAAATAATTTGAATGAAGATGGAAAAGTGATATGAAATAAATCCTAACTTGTATGCAAAAGATATGCTCAAGTCAAGGGAGTTGATTTTAAAGATACATTATCTTCAATAACAAGGTTAGAATCAATCAAAATGTTTTTGGTGTTATCAACATTCAAGAATTTCAAGGTATATCAGATGGATGTCAAATCTGCATTTTTGAATAGAGAATTATAAGAGGAACTCTACATTGAACAACTAGAAGGATTCTAGTCTTCAAACAAATCAAATTTTGTGTGCAAGCTAAGGAAGGATTTGTATGGACTCAAACAGGCCCCCAAAGCATGGTATTCCAAATTGGATAGGTATCTACAACAACACAATTTTAAGAGAGGTAGTGCAAACAACAATTTTTACATAAAAATAGAAGGTGATTAGTTATTGATTGTCGTTTATGTTGATGACATCATATTTGGAGTTGGTAGTGATGCAATGTGCAAAGAGTTTTGGGATGCAATGCAAAAAGAGTTTGAAATTCCAATGCTTGGTGATTTGTCTTTCTTTCTTGGTTTACATATCTCTCAATCAAAAAAAAGGTATATTCATTTCTCATAACGAGTACATAAAAAAAATGTTGAGTAAGTTTAAGGTGGAAGAGTGTAAACCAGTAGGTACACCTATGGTTATTGAGTGTAAACTGAGTAAGGATGATGAATCTACTTTGAAAAATTAGACCTTGTACAGGTCAATGATTGGTAGTTTGTTGTATGTAACTGCATCCAAACTGGACAACCAAGTTTTCGGTTGCCCCTAAGGAAACTCATGTCAAGGAAGTATGTATATGTATGAGTAACAAACACATAGGATAAAGTGAGACATAGGATAACATAAGATTATGACAAGTGTCTTAATATTATGATATGAGACAAAGTGGAAATGCCATAAAAATGCCTTAAGTAAAATTAAGTGATAAGATGTAAAAAAGACTCAATAATAGAAATATTTAAAGAAATAACCCTATTCACACAACAAATTTGCATCATTAATCTTGCATCACATCTTCACTAATTAATCAAAGTCATCTTTCCTTTTATTTATGTAATTAATTAAGCTAACCCCCTTCCCCATGTAATTGATTACTTTAACCTTCTTCTAACTAATTAATTAAATAATACATTCTTATTGAATTAATTAGGTTGATTTACTTTCCTTTAAGTTTAGTTCGTTTAAAATTAAATATTTTCACCTCACCACTAAAATCCAAAAAAGAATTGTCTTGTCATCTCCATCCTTCATTCAAATACAAGAACATTTTGACTATTTATTTTTTCACATCTTCTCCCCTTTCACTCTTCACAAGCTTCCACATGTGTGAATCTTCCACCTCCACACAAAAAAAATTAAAAATCTCTACCCCCCATTCCATGCCATCTTCATCTATTTGTCTTCATCCCACACTTCCGCATGCTTGCATCTCCTTCCCCAATGCAAATTAAACAAACCTAGCCCTCCATACACTTACTCTAATCCTATCTATCCACTTGCATCCTTCTAATCTCTCCTCACATTCAAATCAATCCTAATCATCCAAATCTAAAAGAAAATCCCAACCATTCACAATTAAAGCTAAGAATCTATATAAAATCATATTTGAAGGACATTTTGCATATGTGGAGGTGCTTCAAAAATCATAGATACATACTACCAAATTGAGTTCTCTCTAATAGTAACCTACATTCCATAGCTATCCATCCTTCATCCACATCAAGGAGCAATATCTCAATGTAGACACTAAAAAATGTCTTGAATGATCTCATACACTCGAAATAGATTTACTAACATCATTTCCTTTTTAAACTCATCTTCTTTTCACTGAATTGATTGAATTAGCTTAGCTAATTAATTAATTGCATCATTTTTCGTTCATTAACCTAATTCGTCAAAATCGAGTTAATTCATCCCCCTTCACACTAACATTTCATCCTATTAAATTAAATAAATCAAAACATTTAATTTAATTCTCTAAGTCATCTTATTTAATTAAATAACTTTAAGTTATTTAATTAAATATCATTTCATCTCTCTCCCCCCTTATTTATTAATTAAATTATTTAATAAATATCATTTTATTCCTCCAAATCCCCTAATTGCATGATTAAATTTTATTTAATTAGCAATTAAACTAATTTTCCTCTAAAAATGGAATATTCCTTTAGAATATTCCTTATCTCCTTTTTTGCACAATTAAAGATTTCTTTTAATTTGAAAAGGGAATATTTTCACTTAGTTTTTTAAGCAAGTTTTAACCTTTAACCTTTTGAACAAGTCACCTTTGACCTGTGTGTGCAAGTCAAAAGTGTGTTTGTTTGACACAAGTGTGAGCCCTTGATTAAATCTCATCATGCATTCTCATCCGTTGATGAGAATCTATGATCCATGCCTCTCATCTCCTTTTCATCTTTGACCATTGATTAAAATATTTTCAACCTCATCCCTCCATTTTTCATTTGCTTTCTTATAAATTGGTCACTATTTAGAGACAAATAGATCCATCTTTCAATTGCAAACCTATGCTATTGAACTCACTTGCATCCACACTCATCTTTTACTCACTTTTAGCTTGTTTTAGTTAATTTTAAGTTGCATAATAGTTTGGAGTATCCATTAGTGGATTTCATGCATCTATCTTAATTTGTATATGAATTAAGGTTTTCATCTTTTAATTTAAAATTAGCTTAAATTAGCTTAACAATTGCATAATTAGTTCATTTTTAAGCATAAAATCATGTTAACTTAGTTTGCATCATGTTTAATTTAGTATAAAAAATTAGGTTTTTATCATTTTATCACAATAGTTTCATCAATTTTCTTCCATAAAATTGACTGAAACAAGCTCACTGAGCACAAGATTGGGAAAGGGTCATCATTCCACATCAACATGACACCAATTCCAAAACGAGGTAAGTTTCAAATAGGCTAGAGTAAGAATTTAACTATTTTATAGTTTGTAACTTTCAATTTGTACAAATGCTTAATTTAATCTTTTCAATTTGAATGATCTTGTTTGGTAGATGTAGATTTATTTGAATAAATTATGCTTCAATTCATCATGGATTAAGCGTAATCGATCCACACAAACAATCCTCGTCTCACACTCAAACATCATAAAAATATAATACTTGTGACGTAATGTTTTGTACTTTCAATTGCTCTAATTAAAATGCTTGTTTAATTTGAATTGAATTTTTTGCATTTGAATGCATTTATTATAGTTTGAAATTTACTTATGCAAAATTCAAACAAAATCATTCTTTTCACGTAACAAAAAAAACCTCGTCTTAATTTTCCCAACAAAATTTGAAGATCAAAGACTTGGGAAAAAAATATGTCAATCAACAATTTTCAATCCCCACCATTATTGACAAAAGACAACCATGTAAACAATATAAACAAGTAAACATGACCAATAAACAAATCAATCTAACTTAGTCAATGCTCACAATTAAATATGCTTAAATTTAGATTCCAAACCTTTATTATTTTTATATAATTCTCTAAAAACAACTATTTAAAATATAAAACCACTTCAACACATTGTTAGTTTTTTAAAAATGTTATATTAATGGTGCAAAGAAACTTAAAATATAAAATTAAATATACCAAAATTATAATTAATTTTTCACACTACCAATAAACTTCAAAAACTCCGGTTATGTGATCTATCTAAATGTGCAATATTATGATTAGAATAACATTGAGGTTATATGTTAATGGCACATTAAATGTGCATGAGCAAATAACATGAGTTTTGTAAGGATTGTTGAAGATATCAATCTAGTCAAAAGGTTAATTTACTATTCTAATTAAGATTGATCTTTGATTGAATTTGTCTAAATTATAAAAAATAACCCACTAATTAAGATGCTTAATGCACCTTAATTTCTTGATTTCAAATTACTCTGAAATGCTACGTTTACATTTCAAAATACTTTTTAAAGGCACGTTGGAGCTGCTGTTACTTCCTTTCTGCCCATAATCATTAACGAAGCAGAAGACAAGGTGCTCTCTTGTCTTCAAGAGAATGTGCTATCTCCCGCATACAAAACTTTAATTACTCTACTACCAGGGGAAAAAAGTTCTGACCTTTGTTTGGAGGATGAAGGTGGGGCCGTGACGTTTGGAGCAGGATCTCCTTGAACAGTGAAAGCTGAAGGTCTATCAGAGTCTTACCCTATGTTCTTATCTAGAAATTCATCTACAGCAGAAAGAAAGTTAAAAAGTAAAACTACAGTGCATTTTTCCTGTTATTTGATGAAAAGTGTTTTTTTTTTTTTTTCATTTTTTCAAGAATTGGGTAGTCCATATAAACTAAAGTGTATCTAGTAAACTTTTTTCATATAATTGAATGATGCTGATATCACAGAGATGGGGAAGACTAGACCTGGCGAGCTCTTCTTTGAAAAAAGATGTTTTACAAATACTTTAACAAGATTGTGGGGAAGACAAGACCTGGCGAGCTCTTCTTTAAAAAAAGATGTTTTACAAATACTTTAACAAGATTGTGGAAATGACATGATATTTCCACGGTCAATTTTAGATAAGTTGGAGCACTTCTATAAAATAAGTCACTTCATCAGCTTCTGCTATGTCTGTGGCTGAATTTAAAGATTATGACAATGCACGCCAAAACCCCGTAAACAGCCAAATATACGATATAAAACTATCACGATACAAAAGTTTTACAAGATTCCTGAAATACTGCGTCTAGTTATTGGTTAAAACATATGGTCCCCCCACATATTTCAATTTTTTCACATTAAATACGGAATTTCCAATTTAAAAACCAAAGATATATTCTGAATAATTAAAAGACTCCCGTATGATCAGACATTTCTAGTTGCCGGTCCCATTCCCTAAAACCAAATTAAACTACACCGCCACTGAAACACTCACATGTACATCAACAAAAATTTAACAATAACCGCCTTACTAGAGTTTTGCAAGGACGAAATACATTAAACCACAAATATGAAATACCAAAACCCCAATTTAACCCAGTCACAGGATAAACCTGTACAAGCTCCAAAAAAATGATCTGAAAGCATAAATTAAGCATCGAAGATTCGCACCGCCTACAAAACACGATATAAGAAGAAAAAATTCCTAGATACGAATTGCAATATCATCTTACTTTACACTAGGGTTTCCAGCCAGTAATCGCAAACTAATCTAGTATACAACAACCATGATATTTTGAAATTGTCTCTAACAGAAGATGAATTTACATAAACCAAAATATACGATCCGAAAAATATCAGAGCCCTACAAAGGGTTTCAGTCTGCCATTAACGAAGTAAATTCCTAGGCCTAATTGAACGAAAGCATAACCCACAAATTCTATGAGACAAGTGATGCTAACGAGCACCTTCTGAACTGTCCGCTGTAATGAGCTTAAGCACTGGTGAATTTGGTGACGGCCTTGGTTCCCTCAGATACAGCATGCTTGGCAAGCTCCCCAGGAAGAGCAAGCTTGACGGCCGTCTGAATCTCCCGCGACGTGATGGTGGGCTTCTTGTTGTAGCGCGCCAACCTGGAGGACTCGCTGGCCAATTTCTCAAAGATGTCATTGATGAAGCTGTTCATTACTCCCATGGCCTTGCTGGAGATGCCGATGTCCGGATGAACCTGCTTCAGAACCTTGAAGATGTAGATTTTGTAGGTCTGGATGCTCTTATGCTTCTTCCTGCTCTTCTTTTCTCCGCCTTCCTTGGGCAGCTTCTTTTCAGCTTTCCCGACCTTCTTCTCAGCCATGGGGGATTTCTCCGCCACGGGCTTCTTGCCAGCTATGGGCTTCTTCCCGGCCTTAGGAGCCATTGATCCTCGCACTGAACAGAACACAGATTTATCAAGACAATAAGCTGATATCAGAAGCTCAACACAAATGGTGATGGAAATATTTTGTGAACCTTAAGTTTTCCGTGCTGCCACTATATATGAGATTCCATTTATTGTACTATTGGTTCATTTGTTTTGACGCGGATCGTGGGCTTCCTTGAATCTTGACCGTCGATATATGATCAATGGTCGAAATGTGTCTTCACGTTGCGGTTTGAAAGGAAAGGGGTTGGTGACTAGGCAAATATTTTGTCGGCGAAGTGATAGTCGTGGGACCCAACGATGAATGTAACCACGGCGTGAGCCGCCCAACGGATTGATTTGTGAAAGTGATGCCATCTTAACTGTCGTTCATTCGGTTTCCTTTATTCGGTTTTATCAACAAAACCCTTGCCGCCTCCCTCTCTCTAGTCGTTTTGAGCTCATTTTGACTCAAATTTGTTTCTTATGTATTGCTTCAAGTTACGAGATATCAGCTTATTTTTAAAATGACTCGAATTTGAGCTTCTTGAAATCAGCTTATTGTCTTGATATTCTATTTTATTTTTAAAACAAATAAAGCATGTATGGCCAACAAACAAATCAATCTAAATTTGTAAATGTTTACTTTTCTATATAAAATATAAATTTAAATTTTAAATTCTTTATTTATTTAGATTTAAAGTTAAATTCATTTTCTTCTATATAAAATTTAAATTTAAATTCTAAACTCTTTTTTTCATTTTTATATAATCATTTTCATATTATTTATTTAAATTTAAAGTTAAATTCATTCCCTTCTATATAAAATTTAAATTTAAATTCTAAATTCTTTTTTCATTTTTATATAATCCTCTTAATATTATTTATTTAGATTTAAGATTAAAATCATCTTTTGAATTAAAAAGTGAAAAACATAATAATAAGAAAGACCACTTTGACGTACTGTTAATTTTTTAATAATATTGTATTAATGATGCAAAGAGACTCAAAATATAAAGTCATCTTATCAAATAATTACTATGTAAGAAATATAACAAAATTACAATTAATTTTTTCAATTTAGTATTATATCTATCTTATTTCACTAATGATAATTAATTTTTCAAGTTGGTATTATATCTATCTTATTTGATTAAAAGTCAATCGATAAACCTCTAAAATTTTGATTATATGATATTTAAATATATGTATGTCTAAATAACCTATTTTATCTTATATTTCCTAAAGAAAAACATAAAAACACATATTAAAAACCTAGGTTTTAATGATTGATTGTTGAAGAGATGATTGTTGTAGAGATCAATCTAGTTGTAAGTTAAACTTGTTATTCTAAAAGACATTTATCTTTGATTGAATTTGTCTAGACTGGGAAAATAATCTAATAATTAGAGTGCATTTCTCAATTTCAAATTACTTCTTCTCTTCCCATAATTACTAGCACTTGCACTTAGAAAATGCTCAAGAATTACACCAATAGAAAATTATATGTATGTTGATATGTTAGAAAGTAGTGTTTGTGTATGGGTGGGTATGGATGTAATGTGCTGCAAGTTTTAGTTGCATGTGATTGGATTAAGCAATTAATAATAAGTGCTAAATAATGAAATAAGATCAACTTTGACAAATCTAGATCTTTTTTACTATATGTATAGCTTATTAGTTAATTATTTGTATTTTTTAAATTACATTTGATGAAAATTATGGTGAGTGGAAAATACCAACTAGATAAAAATAACATTTATATAAAGAAATTGTTATATAAAAGTAATTAAATTAATATATGTATAATAATACTTAAATATATGAAAATAAATATTAGTAAAATAAATACATCATTTTTTAAAAATATGTATTAAATAAATCAACTCTTTATGAATAAAAACAATTTTATATTTTTTAATCTTAAATACATTCATTTAAAAATATAATCCATATTAAATAAAAAAATTATTATAAACACTTTAAATATCTTTTAAATAAATATTTTAAGATATTTAAATAATATTATCATCATTAATATATTTCTTTTAAATGAATATAATTAAAATATCTAAATAATAATTAATTATATAGCACTATAATAATATTGTCAGTAATTTTTGCCAGTAATATAAATTAAAAGTATTTTGTTTGTACGACCATTCATTTATTCACAAACTTCCTGCGAAAGCCATTCATTTATTAATAAACTTCTTACGAAACCTCAGCGCGAAAACAATAAACTTCTTAGGAAACGGCAGCGAAAAACCGCGGTAAAAATGTGATGCTCCGGCGGTGGAATAAATAGCACGCTAACACAAAAAATTAAAATCGAAAAAATATCTATAACCTAATCTGACCGCGGCTAAAAGCAACGGAAAAGCGTGGGCCTGTAAACAACTATCTAAAAATGGTTTTTCCATAACTTGTAAACAACTATCGAATAATATAGCCTATCGACTAATTATTCATGTTCCCTTCAGTACTCGAGAAAGGCTTCGAAATAAAAAAAATATTCCAGATTCTATAGCTTAGTCGTTAATAAAATTGGTGTCAGAGTCTAGGATGGCACTGGGAATACAAAATTTAAATGGACCAGAGAGCATATAAATTTGAATTTTCAAATACAGGTCCCTCATAAGGCTAATTCATAAGATTTTGAATATGATTCTATCCGAGGCTGAGGATTTACCTAGATTAAAAGGATCTTGAAGAATAAGAAAGAACCTGCGAGTAAAGGTGTTATCTCTGCACACAGAAAATTAGTTACTCTGCTACCAGGAAAAAGAATTTTCTAACCTTTGCCAAGATTCGGCAAAACTTGTGGGCGAGAGTCTCAAAGCGGTGCTCAGTTAGAGTGGCGGTTGCAAGATGATAACAAAGCAAAGTTCTAATAGAGAACTTAAAAGAACTGCACTGGAGCCTGAGATTTTGTTTCCTAATATGGCGGCCCCTTTTATTAGAAGGATGAAAGTGGGGCGGTGATGCTTCGAGCAGGATATCCTTAACCAGTGAAAGCTGAACGTCCTTTTCAGTCCTGCCCTATATTCCTGTTTATAATTCACCAACAGCAGAAAGAAAGTTCTTCTACGGATTGATTACTAGTTTGTCTGTAGACATGATATTTCCACAGTCAATTTTAGATGAGTGGAAGCACTTTTGATACAAGAAAACCAGCACTAGCTACCAACAATAATTAATTTTCACATTAGATACGGAATTTTCAATTTAAAAACCAAAGATATTCTGAACAATTAAACGATTCCCGCATAATCACTCACTCACATTTCTAGTTTCCAATCCCATTCCCGAAAACCAGATTAAACTAAACGCCCATTGAAATACTCACAATAATAAATGACAAAAAATTAACAAACAGCCATACGCTAATCAGAACGAAATACGTTAAACCACATACATGGAATACCAAACACCAGTTTAACCCAATCACAGGGCAAACATGTACGAATTTGCCAAATAATGATCTCAAAATATAAATGAAGCTTCAAAGATTCGCACGCCTACAAATAAAAGCGATATAAGAAAAAGCTAATACAAGCGAATTTTAATATCATCTCACTTTACACTAGGGTTTCCATTCAGAAATTGGAAACTAACCACTCGAACATGAGATTTCGAAATTGTCTCTAACAGAAAAAGAATTTTCATAAACCAAAGTATACGATCCAAACAGAGCCCTACAAAGGGTTTCGGTCTGCTATTAACGAACTAAATTCCTAGGCCTAATTGAACGAAAACATAAGCTATAAGTTCTATGACACAAATGTTGCTCAAGCACCCTCTGAAGAGCTTAAGCACTGATATATTTGGTGACGGCCTTGGTTCCCTCAGACACAGCATGCTTGGCAAGCTCGCCAGGAAGAACAAGCTTGACGGCCGTCTGAATCTCCCGCGACGTGATGGTGGTCTTCTTGCTGTAGCGCGCCAGCCTGGACGATTCACTGGCAATTTTCTCAAAGACGTCATTGACGAAGCTGTTCATTATTCCCATGGCCTTGCTGGAGATGCCGGTGTCTGGATGAACCTGCTTCAAAACCCTGAAGATGTAGATTCTGTAGGTCTCGATGTTCTTCTGCTTCTTCTTGCTCTTCTTTTCTCCGCCTTCCTTTATTGGCAGCTTCTTTTCAGCTTTCACGACCACCTTCTCAGCCATGGGGGATTTCTCCTCCACAGGCTTCTTCATAGCAATGGGCTTCTTCCCGGCCTTAGGAGACATCGACCTTCACACCGAACAGAGCACAGATTTATCAAGACAATAAGCTGATATCAAAAGCTCAACACAAATAGTAATGGAAATATTTTATGAACCTTAATTTTTCCGTGCTTCCATTATATATAAGATTCCATCTGTTGTACTATTGGTTCATTTGTTTTGACGCGGATTGTTGGCTCCTTGAATCTCTACCGTCGATTTATGATCAATGGTTGATAATGTATCTCCACGTTGCGGTTTGTTAGGGTAGAGGTTGGTGACTAGGCAAATATTTTGTCGGCGGTGATAATTGTGGGACCCAACGATGAATGTAACCGCGGAGTGAGCCGCATAACGGATTGATTTGTTAAAGTGGTGCCGTTTTAACTGTCCTTTATTCGGTTTTATCAACAAAACCCTTGCCGCGTCTCTTTCTCGCAACGTGAATAAATTTGAAATTTTGTTTCTTCCGGTGGGGATGGATCTCACCCGCGGGAGGCTAGTCTCGCCTTAATTTGTCTTAGGGACCCAAGGTAATGGCTGCCGTTATTTTATGTAATGTATAAAGTTACGGGGATATCAGCGTATTTTTAAAATGACTCAAATTTAAGCTTCTTGAAATCAGCTTGTAATTTCATTTTTAAAATAATATGAAGTTAGGAGAAAAAATTAGTTTAAGATATTAAAGGATAAATATTATATAATATTTTTTTAAATATAAATGAAATATAGATATGTCAAATTATACATTTGTATATATGTGTATAGGGTGTCATAACAATACAAATGCATATCATTAAGTATAATAATATAAATGAAAGATCTATACAACAAGAATCTAAAATATTATGACTAAATCAAGCAACAAGATCCAAAGGTGAATTGGAGCGTGTGAAAAGATTAACCTTTAAACCTTGATTGATGAGTCATTCCTAAAACATCTCAAGATTCAAGAATATGAAGGTCAACTACAATAGTTCAAACTTTAGAGGTCATTTTGCATAATTTTTAAACTTCAAAGTTTTAATTGCATACTCTAATACAAGTTCAAACTTTAGCCTCAAATTGCATTTAGCAACCTACACTAACTACTCAAACTTTTTTGAGTTGAGACTATAGAAACTCAAACTTTACAGTTTGAATTTAACAACCTACATCAACTACTCAAACTTTTGAATCAAGATTACAAGAACTCAAACTTTGGAGACAAACTTTCAATCTACAATTTGAACTTCAAAGTCCAAGATGCAAACCACAAACATGCAACTCACTTCTTCCTCCAAATGTTAAAATTTACTTACACAAAATTTAAATAAATCATTATTTTCACATAAGAAAAAAAATTCTTTAACTTTTCCAACAAAATTTGAAGATCAAATGTTGGGAAAAAAATTGCATTGATCAACAAATTTACAAACCCTGTTACTATAAAAAAAAAAGACAACCATGTAAACAATGCAAACTAAACATGACCAACAAACAAATCAATCTAACTTTTAAATGCTTGCGATTAAATATGCAAGAAAAATAAAATTTTCTATATAAAATTAAAATTTGAATTCCAAGCCTTAATTTATTTTTATGTAATCCTCTTTTGAAATATTTCATATTTATTTATTTAAGAATTACATTTTAGTAAAGGTTGGTTGTCTATTGAAAAAAAGAAATCCACCGATGGCAATGGGGGCCACTTTGAGACATTGCTAATTTTTTTAATAATGATGCAAAGGAGACTCAAAATATACAAAATATAAAGTTATGCATTATCAAATAAATTACTATAAAAAATATAACAAATAATATAATTTTTTTTTTTCAAGTGACTATTATATCTATCTTATTTCACCAAGAGTAAATATAAAAGCATGTCTATTAAGTGTTATACCAAAATTTTATGCATATGTCTAAATACATTTCTCATATCTAATAAAAGCTGGAGTATAAAGAACTATCAGGATATAGACCTTAAAATTTGGTAAATAATTAAAGATTCCTTAATTGTAACCTCATTTCTAGATTTCAAATTACTTATACGAAGGTCATGTTGGAGCTACTCCTTCTCTCTACCTATAATTATTAACAAAGCAAAATATAAGGCTAGGATCCCAGTAGGGGTCCACAAAGCAAAAAGAAATACTACAAGATTACTTAGGGTGGGGTCCCATGGAGGGGGGATTCCTAAAAAAATTCATGGGTGCTACATTTTTAGGATTATTTTAAAGTGGGTGGTCCCATGAATTTTGTATCATAGTTTAAGCTTAAAAGTTTAAGCTCCTATATTTATGGAAGCTATGGTCTCATGACGGTTTATTATTTTGCATATTCAATTAATCAACTTAAATAAATGTAAAATAATTAATCATGTAACATTTTCATTTTTTTTTTGCTTCATGGGATCCCTTGCTTCTTCAAGAATGGGAGCCTTAAGCCCCTCCGGGACCTCACCTTTCTTGTATGTCCCATGGGGAAAACTAGACTATTTTCATGAAGCAATAGGTCCCATAGAAAAAAAATGATGCTCTGAGATTAATAAATAGGAACACAGCTATCTTTTAGGTGAAATTAGGGGTGTCCCTATTTAAGAGTTTTATGTCCTTGTCTCTCATCTAAAATTTTAAATTCTTATTAGAAAATAAAAATGACAGAATTTTCATTTATGTATTATTTTAAGGAGACCCCCTCTATGGGACCTTGCCATTAAATTTTTTTCTTCAGCTTAATGCACCAACCCTACTTTTGAGTTCACATGTTAAGCAAGTGCAAAGGGTGGGACCAAAATTGCCCCCACCAACTTTACTTTTCTTAACACTTGTCAAATCATGTGAAATTTCAAAATTCTCTGAATTAATTGAATTTATTTTATGTTGTTACTCTGTTTAGTTGAATATGCAAAATAATGGAATTCATAAAGCCACCCACTTTAAAATAATCCTTAAAAACAAATTAGAAAACCCCCTCCATAAGACCCACCTAACCCCACCCACAAGGAGTTGTAGAAAACTAAGCCATATATTGTTGGCCATTGTTGCTCGTCAAGGAGATGATTAAGGAAGGCACTCCAAGTTGGAAATTAAATTGCCTTGTACTTTTATATGGTTGATAAGGTTGCCTTCAATACTACCTTAGGTGTGACCACTTTTCTAACGGAGTCTAGAGATTTTCATTTTCCCTTCCGTATCACTCAAAGGCTTCGAAATTAAAATATATATATATTCCAGATTCTATAGCTTCATCGTTAATAAAATTGGTGTCGGATGGCACTGGGAAAAACAAAATTTAAATGGACAAGAGAGCATATAAACTTTGAATTTTAAACAAAAGTCTGTTGGAGCCTGTAAACTGTATTGGAGCCTGACATTTTGTTTCATCAAGATGGCAGCCTCTTTTGTTAGGAGGATGAAGGTGGGGCCATGATGTCTGGAGCAGGAACTCCTTGAACAGTGAAAGGTGAAGGCCTATCCCAGTCTTGCTCTATATTCCTGTCTAGAATTCACCTACAGCAGAAATAAAGTTGTTCTACAGATTGATTACTAGTCTGTTTGTAGAAATGATATTTCCACAGTCAATTTTAGATAAGTTGAAGCACTTCTGATAGAACAAAACCAGCACTAGTTGCCAACAATAAATCATAAAATGAAATGAGTTGGAAAGCTTGTGATGATAACTGTTTTGAGCTTTTCAATCGACGTTACTTCATTAGCTTCTTTCTATATCTGTGAGTGAGTTCAATGATTATGACAATGCCCGCCAAACCCCCAGAAACAGCCAAACATACGATACAAAAGAGTTACAAAATTCCTGAAATACTGCGCTTAGGTATTGGTTAAAAACATACAAGCGCACATATTTCAAAATTCACATTCAATACATAATTTTCAATTCAAAAACCAAAGGTATTCTGAACAATTAAACGATTCCCGTATGATCACGGACATTTCTAGTTTCCCGTCGCATCCCCTAAACCCAAATTGAACTACACTACCATTGAAATACTCATGTTCATCAACAAAAAAGATAGCAATAACCGCCAGGGGCTAAACAGAACGAAATAAATTAATCCACATACATGAAATACAAAAACCCCAATTTAACCTAATCACAGGACAAACATGTACAAATTTCCCAAATAATGATCTGAAAATATAAATGAAGCGTCAAAGATTTGCGCCGCTTACAAATAAAAGCAATATAAGAAATAGTTAATACACAAGAATTGCGATATCATCTCACTTTACACTAGGGTTTCCATTCAGAAATTGCAAACAAACCAGATATGCAGCAAACATGAGATTTTGAAATTGTCTCTTACAGAAAATGAATTTACATAAACCAAAATGTACAATCCAAAAAATATCAGAGCCCTACAAAGAGTTTCGGTCTGCCACTAACGAACTAAATTCCTAAACCTAATTGAACGAAAGTGTAAGCTACAAAATCTATGACACAATTGATTCTAACATGCACCGTCTGAAATTTCCACCGTAAAGAGCTTAAGCACTGGTAAATTTGGTGACAGCCTTGGTTCCCTCAGACACAGCATGCTTGGCAAGCTCCCCGGGAAGAGCAAGCTTGACGGCCGTCTGAATCTCCCGCGACGTGATGGTGGGCTTCTTGTTGTAGCGCGCCAGCCTGGAGGATTCGCTGGCCAGTTTCTCAAAGATGTCATTGATGAAGCTGTTCATTATTCCCATGGCCTTGCTGGAGATGCCGATGTCCGGATGAACCTGCTTCAAAACCCTGAAGAGGTAGATTTTGTAGGTCTCGATGCTCTTATGCTTCTTCCTGATCTTCTTTTCTCCGCCTTCCTTTTTTGGCAGCTTCTTTTCAGCTTTTACGACCTTCTCAGCCATGGGAGATTTTTCAGCTTTCACGACCTTCTCAGCCATGGGAGATTTCTCCGCCACAGGCTTCTTCACAACAACGGGCTTCTTCGCAGCAACGGTCTTAGGAGCCATTGATCTTCGCACCGAACAGAACACAGAATTATCAAGATAAACTGATATCAAAAGCTTAACACAAATAGTGATGGAAATATTATGTGAAAATTAATTTTTCCGTGGTGCCCTTTATATAAATTCCATCTGTTGTACTATTGGTTCGTTTGTTTGACGCGGATCGTGGGCTTCCTTGAATCTTGACCGTCGATTTATGATCAACGGTAGAAAGATATCTCCACGTTGCGATTTGAAAGGGAAGGGGTTGATGACTAGGCAAATATTTTGTCGGCGAACTGATAATTGTGGGACCCAACGATGAATGAGCCGCAGAACACATTGATTTGCTAAAGTGGTGCCGCCTAAACGGGTCTTCATTCAGATTTATCAACAAAAACCTTGCCGCGTCTTTCTCTTTCGCAACGTGAATAAATTTGAAATTTTGTATTCTCATGGTGAAAATTGCATGCCGCAGCATAGCAGGGAGCCTACTTCTAGGTTTTGAATTTCATAACATATGATTTCAAAAAATCTAAATTTTATACAATTTTACTTGCCAACTCATCTGCCTAAAAAAATTATTTTTAGGTCACATCATCAAATATGATGCCACATCAACATGCTTTTTGTAAAACCACATAGGGGCCCATAGTAGGGAACTGAGTACCCTAAACATGTTTGGTTGATGTGGCATCACAAGATTTGTCAGATTATGTACTTTATGGAAAAAAGTGTTTTACAAGTGGATATTAAATGCTCCACTATGGGGCCCATATATATCTACTTATATCCCTACTATTGGTCCTTGCCCTACTATGGGACCCTCTCCCTAGGTATTCCTCGGGTCATTTTGAGCACATTTTGACTAAATTTGTTTCTTTATGTAATGTGTAATGCTTAAGTTTAAAGGATCAATATTATTTTTGAATGGAGACTTTGATCTATCTTCATATCTTATAATATCAAGTATGTCAAATTATAGAAATGTATATCATTAAGTATGGTACAATATAAATGTAAAATTTATCATAACATGAACCTAAAACATTGTGACTTATTCAAGCAACAAGATATGAAGGTAGATCAAAGTCTTCGTACAAAAAAAATTAACTTCACACCTTGATTGATGAGCCACTCTTCAAGCATCTCAAGATTCAAGAAGATGAAGGTCAACTAGCACTAGTTCAAACTTTAAACCATTTTACATAATTTTTAGACTACAAAGCTTGAATTTCATACTCGCATACAAGTTTGAAACTCAAATTGTATTTAGCAACCTATACCAACTACTCAAAATTTTGAGTTGAGATTGTAGGAAGTCAAACTTTGGAGTTTGACCTACAATTGAATTGTATTTAGCAACCTACACTGACTACTTGAACTTTCAAATCAAGATTGCAAGAAGTTCTCAAACTTTGGAGACTAACTTCCAATCTATAGTTCAAACTTTGGAGTATGGGTTGCAAACCACAGACATGCAACTCACATCTTCCTCTAAACATTGAATGTTAAACCAACCTATTAACTATTTGAATTATAGAGTCTAATATGCCTTCAACATGCCAAACTTTGGAGTCTAATAAACTTCCATGTAGGCATAAACTAACATATGCGTTAGATGTCAAAGGCTTGGCCATTTGAACTTTGATGCCTAATGCATACTATGCACTCAAACTTTAAGGTGCAATCTTCACCATGCTAAATAGAAAAAGTTATTGTAACAAGTTAAAAATTGAAGCACTTTGCCTTAGACATCAAAGGCCAACTAGCATTGCACACTTAGACTTCGAGGTCTAAAGTACAATATACAAACTACCAGTTTCCAATCTAATATCATACACTTCCTAACCCTACAATTCAAACTTTAAGGCCTAATGAAAATTTGCAGTTTTAACTATTGCATAATTTTTTCACAAGGTAGGTATAATAAGCTTTCAACTTTCATTCAACATGGCATAACTTCTTAATTTTGCATGATGTTTCAAAGTGGTCTGAACCAAGCACTCTAACACATCTGGACCCCACATTGGCTAAGCATATAGTTCTCAAACACCTTTAAAAGTTGTCCAGGCCTTCATAACATAATCCATTTTCTGAAGATCAATTCACACAAGAAGATAGCGAAGTTCACAAGGGAAAGGTCTAAAAAGATGTGAGAAAAGCATAAAACATCATAACTTAGAATCTTACAAGAGAGGTATAAATCCCTAAAAATTCTATGATGAGACTGGGACTAAGAGATAAGATCAAATCAACATTATTCAAAATGAAGAATGTATCGCACTACCTTTGAGGATGTTTGCATCTAGGATGCAAAATGTTGTTGATGTTGTTAGGGCTATGGATGGGATCTTAGATGAGCATCAACAATGGCTAGAGGAGAGGAAACTTCCAATTCTGAAAAGGAAAACATAAAGAAATGAAGAGATGCAGAGAGAGCCACAACAATTCTATAAATTAAGGCAATGATCTTATAGTTATGAATTTATGAATTTGGTTGATGGATATTTTGTGTGATGAATTTATGAATTTGGTTGGATGAATATTTTTAGTGACGTGAATTTATGATTTTGGTTGGATGGATATTTTTAGTGACATGAATTTATGAATTTGGTTGAATTTATGAACTTATAATGATGAATTTATAATAGTATATATTTTATGACTATCTACTAGATCATGATTTCTCTTGTTGGAAAAATGTAATATATATATTTGTTAGACATAAAATGAGCTTTTTGTGAATGTTTCAAGTTTATTTTTAGTATGTACATATTAAAATTATAGTTCTAGATCTTAAATTTTGAAATTTGTATGTATGTATATAGTTTAGTTGAATGATGTATGCATCTCACGAATTATGCATCATATTTTTATTTTAAATGTGTGTGTACATGTTAAATTTTTGAAAATTGTATGCACATGCTCCAAGTTCAATCAATGTATATATGTGTATGTATATGTATGCACATCCTATTTAAAAAAAATTGCATGTATGTTTCAAATTTAACTATTTCTTGTAATTTTGTGAGTTTGTATGTTAATTTTGTATAATTTAATGCAAGTGCACTTATATCTGATATCATGTATCAATTTAACATTGATAATATCATCAATCTAGCACCTTAGCCACCTCCACCTCCACCCCAGGCTCCACCTCCCCCTCCACCCCCTCCACCTCATATTCCACCTCCACCACCTGCTAGATCTGAAGAGGCTCACTTGCGAGCACATATAAATGATCAAGTGGCATCCATTCAAAATCAAATCAATGCTATGCAAAATCAAGCATTGATTCCACCACACGTGAGATGTTTTGCATCTACGATGAAAAATGTTGTGGATGCCATTAGGACTATTGATTATGATTTAGATAGGAATTGACGAGAAAAAGAGGAGATGAGATGATTTTATGCAGACGCCCTCTCATATAAATAAATTTTAGACCTAAAAATAACAAAAGCCCATCTAGCCCCTTATTTTATTGACCCTGTTACTCAACAACCCATTCCTCCCATTAAATCTAGAATATCCATGAGGTGATGTATACATCCACATATGAGTGCACATTTTTTGGGATCAATGGTATATGGTATTTGACAGTCCACCACATGCTAATCTAGAGGTCCCATTATATTTTTTTGAGGAAACTATATGTAGTTTTTTATGGGGCAAAAGCTAAATTATTTTAATTTTAAATCATTTCAAAGTGTTGGTGGTGG
>VDFB02183349.1:0-16850 GCA_007258455.2 Sequoia sempervirens | reverse complement strand
ACTAGTTAAAGATTAATATATTTAGTTGGACAACTAAATTGCTGTAAGGCCCCACCTTACATGTGATTAGTAAAGCCCTAATATGTTTTATGTGATTATAAATAGATGGTAAGATGTATTATGGATGACAAATAGTGTGATTATTTGATAATATTCTTTCTTATGCTACCGTGAATGTAAGACCCCGTTTCGTATTTCCCATTTTATTTCAATCAAACAAGTAGTTAGATGATAATTATAATGACATGAATGATAAAAATACTTTTAGGATTCATGGGCATTAACCTTGATTTAATTATGATAGATGCACATGTGAATTGTTGGATATAACTTGAAAGTGTTGGGTTATTTAGCATATTAAATTTTGGTAAATGGTTCATCGTTAATGTTATAGGAGTTTAAAATGAATTACTAAGGTGGTAAAAAAAATGGAGTGACTATTTCATTGACTATATTCTTGTATTGAAGTGTGTATTTCCTTTGATTATAATGAAAATTGAATCATTAGGTTCATTTGATGTATTAATGAGTAAATAGTTCATGAGTGAAATTTATGTGAATTGGATTAGCTAATAATATGAAGAGATTTATGATCTAATCATGCTGACTTTGGTAATGTGCAAGAATCAAATATGCAAATAGGAGGATAGATAAATATTGGAATCAAATCAAATACATCTTTGGGAAGTTCTAAGTGTAGCCCTATTTGACTTAGAAGGGTTTGAGGTTTTATTATTGGTTGGGTGATTGAGTAGAATCCAATTGTAGGACATGTAATGTGAGTTTGGTTGGGGTTGGAACCCTTGGTTAAGATCAAAATTCGTATGGATTTTGTGTGGGTTTTAAAAATGGATTACTGAATCAATTTCCTTGGTTTTTGAACAAGAATAGATCCCTAGGACCTATACCTATGGGTTTGGAACCTTTTTGACACATGTGAACTTGTCCTTGGAGTGTGAAAAGACCCCTCAAAACTCCACATTCATGAATGTGATAAATTAAAAAAAGTGTTGGGGCTTGGGAATAGTGACTTGTCACTCTCAACCTTCTACTCCTCAAAAAGTTCTTGGAATTGGCACAAGACTCACACATGTGTGAGAACTTGTGGGAAAGATTGTAGGTATGGAGGATCCCTATATATCTCAAGAAGATGGAAGATTTGGGTATTGCCCACTTCTCCTTTTGGAGAACTCAAGTTGAGATAGAAGAAAGGATGGGAAGAAGAGAGGAGTCCTCCCTCAAAGGAGAGAATGACCAGGATGGCGGGAATTGGAGAGGAAAGAAGGATAAGAGAGTTTAATCTCCCCACCTAAAGAAAGAGATAAGTTTCCTTACTTCCATTTTCGCTTGTTTATTTGTTGTAAGAAGGTGGCATGCTATATAGATCATGGTTTAAACTAGAGAATAGAAAACCTAGATGCATGAATTTTGGTGTTGTGCTATTCGTATTCCTTGTAAAAATTTGGAAATAGCTCCATTTATCATCTTGGAGCTAGAAGACTTCTTGCTCGGGGGTATGGCTAGAGCCCACGAGGCTCCATGATGCCATTACGGTAGGGTGGAGAGCAAGCCATGTTTATTTGGGTGTTAATCAATGCAATTCTTAAAATTAATTTGTAATATGGAAAGTTTTTGTTTTGTATATATATCACGAAATAAAATGAAAAAAAAAAGGGGCAAGGTTGCATTCTTGACACATGGTATCCATGTTATTATATTTTAGTATTGGGTGATATTAGAAGTTAGCATATTGTAAAAGAGAAATCTTGAAAATGAAAATCTGGGTTGTTGTATTATAGCCCTTTTGTGTATGAAAAGCATTGTGTATAATGGAGGTAGCAAAACTTCTTGTTATAAGTGGTTAGAGGGAAAAGGACAAAATTTATTTACATATGTGTATTCTGATTTTTTTTTAACTATTATTTGTAAATATTGAAAGCTAATATTCTATTATAGAATGAAATAATGAAAAGAGAGGACTTATCCATGTGCATAATATTTGTGTCAATTTAATGTAAAATAGGTAGTTTCTTACTGTGCAACAAAGAAATAAGTACTCATGTAAATGTTGAATCAAGATAAACACAAGGACAATGAAAAAGTATATTCATGCAGATTCAAAAAGAGTATGCACAAAATAGATTTAAGAACATAAATTTGCTATTATTACATAGCCAAGTATATTCATGGAGTAACTCTAAAAGAGGAAGCATATTTGAAATCTCCCAGTTAATATGATCTTAATAAACTCAAATATTTTTGTTACCTCAATTCGATCACTTTTTTTTTAAAGGCTGGGCAAACCTTAAGCTCTACCACTTGAAAGCAGCATGTTATGTCTTTCAATCCAAAGAGGCCGACTTCATCTTGCACGGTAACTATGGTAGCCATAACACTGCCTGCAGAAGGGCCACAGGCTCCTTTGGAGGTTGGCATCCCCTCCATATTTCGATTACTTTTCTGCTCAATATACATATGTCAAGGAAACAATAAATGTTAAACCAAAGATATTTAACCCTCCGTGCATACATGCTTATTTTCGAACAACCTGGATAAATTCGAATGTATACACCATTTTTCAGCTATGTTGATGTTAGTGCAGTCAATCTGAGGATGTCGTATCAACCACATTTTCCCCTGCAAACCCACAACATTAAGTTTATATTTTGTAGCAATGTGAATTAAGCTGTAGAAGTATGGTAAAGAAGGGGTTAGTATCTAGGTACTTCGAGTCGAGAATAGCATGGAAAAAGAGAAAAATAAAGAAAAGAGAGAGACAGTTGGCTCCACTTTCCAAACCACAACTCACCCTACCCAATCCACAGATCACATTTAGATGCTAATGCGGTCATCTAGATTGGAAGGGTTACATTGAATGGTCATTTCGTAAACTTGTCCTATCGTTCCACCATTGGCTACTTTTAGATTTGTTACTATCAAGGAAGTCGATATGTTGGGTGATTGATCTCATAACATTAAACTCAGGTCGATGGTACTTGTACCAAGGAAAGGCGTCAAAGTAAATACCTCTGTTAGGTTGCCTTCTGCTCGTTGCAGATTCTCAGACCTATCACCTGCGTTCCTTTCCATGTATCAGGTGAGATATCTAATCCGAATTGAAGACTGATTCATTGCACAATGCCAATCTAGCCTATGTTCATTGGTACCCTAGAGTTGACCAGTAAGAAGAATGATGATCTTTCATTTCATATGTCAGGAATAGCCAACTTCTAGATTGTCGCATGGAAAAGATGGGTGGAGTAGAAAATTTAAATCTGCCCAGCATATTAAAGGCAGTATGGGCACGCCAACTGAAGATTTGTGCAGATATTCTCTAATAATGTGGTGATGTAAGATAGACATGACCAGTAGTAATGTAACCTTCATAATGCAAGATCTGTGTTAAATCCTAGATCGAGCTAATGTCAGGAGGACTTAGAAATTAATATATAGTTTTAGACTTGTATACTCTCTGGGTGACTAATGCTGCTAGAAATAGATTTTGTCCATTGTAAATCTCACCACCTATCTGAAGCACCATAAATTATGGAGGGAAGTTTCTTATGAGCTTCAACGTTGAAATTATTATTTCCTTTAGATTAAATTTGATTACATAGTTGTTATTTAACCCTAATATTAAATTACCCAAGGGACAATAACATTATAATTTCCCAAGACATATTTTCCAAATGAATAACTAAAAATATATATATATATATATATATATATATATATATAAGGGATGACGAAATAGGATTGGATTCTTGGCTTGGCTGGGTGGGTCTGTTACCTACATCCATCCAACATTGAGTAGGGAGGAAAGAAAAAGGAAAAAAAATGTTGAAGCGTATATTTGCATTGAAACTGTTGATTGTGTGTTGATTTAGCGCATCATCCAATCCATCTTGGTGAGAATTAATCCATTTCAGGCACAGACTGACAACAAGTCCTTAGTCTTAGCCCTATAACAAGATATTAGTTTAGAATAATAAATTACTCTAAGTACAATTTACGAATTACTAAGAGATTGTTTGATAAATTAGATATCAACGATACTATTTTTTTTTAGTGAATTAAATACTAATATTACCCTTACCGTGGAATACCATCCTCGTATTATAGACCTAGAATTAATAATAGTAATCAGATAAATATTTGATAATGCAAGTGGTAAAGTTAATATTGTTGTTGGAAAAAATATAGATAGTAATCTGTTGATAATTCAAGTAGAGGTTAATAAACCAATTTGTGGACAGATATGCCAGGAAATAGTTGTAATTTTGTGCTTCTAAAATGTATTGTTTTTTTTCCCGTGTATTGGTAGTGTTTAAATATATTGTGTTTGGGAAGTTGAAAATTTAGTGGAAATTCATAACAACTTTACTTTTCTACTGCTTAATATTAGAATTTTTTTTTATCCATATTAGTTTCTCCAAAGAAATAAGATAGTAATGATGTTGATAACTAAGAGTGATATTAATATTAAAGTTAGTATAAATATTGTTAAAGCAATACTAATAACAACAGGTTTAACAAAAAAATAAAAATAAAGTCCTACAACCACCTGTGTGGAAATATTGATATCACTGTCAGTATTGCTAATTTAATAGCACTTAAAACAATGTTTTAATACTGGTATTAATTCAGAATTTTGGTTGATAATAATAATAATAATAAAAAAGAACAATATATTAAATTGGTTTAGGGCGAGTAAATATCATCGCTTATATGAAGAAGTAGTAATGACATTAAAAAATAAAATAAAATGATGATAAGTATCATTAACAGTATTCTTAGATCCTAAAAGAGGAAACTCTATGAATTATTCATGTTAAAGACTCCTTAAACAAGTGACGCAAGCGTCGAGTTCCTGCCAGAGAGCATGATGCATTTTGATTTAGAGGAGAAAGCTAATATAAAAATAGTGACCATTCTTATCATGCAAGTAATATATTCTTGTGAAAGGGTGCAAAAATCTTGTTTGAAGCTCAAGAATCTAATTGCTCTAAATGCCATTGGATCTATTTTTACTCTAGTACTATGAATTTCATGATAGCAACATATTTTAATTGGGAGGATATTTTAACTAATTATGGCGTCAAATTCTTGCCAATGAATGTGGAACATGTTGGTTCAAAGAACAAAGCAGATAAAGAAGTGCTTAAAGTAAAATTTGAAATCACTTAATTATAAACTCTCATTGCATTTCAACTGTAGAAAAAAGTGCAAAAGGGATGTATCTCCATTGACCTTGAAGAACTTGCTATGAGGCAGTTGAGTAATGATACAAATAGTAATTTTTCTTAAAGTAATATTTAAACCATGGGTTCAATTAAAGGAAAATGTTAAAATGTAATTTGATTCATGTCATATTTATGCTTTTCGATAGTTTACATAAATAAGAAAAATTGATATTATATAAATGTTGTATAAGAAAATACTTTCAACTTATATTAATTCATAATAATTTTAAATGATGAAGTAATATATGATAATATGTAACCAATTTAATATAGAAATTTAAAAATCAATCTCTCTCATTTCTTTTGAATAGATTTATTTAAGAAATATACATTATTTTTATAATTTTAATTTAAAATAAAAAAAATTATATTTTACTTTTATTTATACTATTCTAACATAAAATTCTATATATAGGAAAAAAATATTTTTAGCACCAATCAAAATGTAAAAATGTAAAAAATAAATTAAAATCAAATTTTAAAAATATAAGAAGATAAGGTTTAAAATATCAAATTGATTATTTTCCAAAAGATTTAAAAAACATTAAATTAAAGTATAAAGATACTCCTAATATAATTTTTTTGTCAATTGTGATGATCATAAAAATAAGATTAAAAATTACAAGATCACATTTCTAATATTTAGACCTTATTTGAGTGATCATGTCAACTCCAAACAAAGATAGGATATAAAAACTAAATACAAGAACTAAGCTCTAATACCACCAATTTGGATTAGGATTGCTTAAGGATGCCACACCCAAATTATTTTAAATATGTTACAAATAGAAGCAATGATAGATTACAAGTATACTGAGTGTTGAAACATGTTTAGTCCCATTACTTATTTCCTTTGCTTTTGCCACTTTTTAGGGACGCTACAGAAGAATTGTGCACAAATTATCAAAATTAATGTTGTAGAAAGATAAAGCTTTAAGTCACATAGAAAAGTTTTGTTCTGTATGACCATCATTAAAATAAACACAAAATAAATAGATTTCAAAATTACAGTCTCCTTAGTATAAGGCACTGACAACAGTTTATAGACAAAATCTTTCGAAGCAAAATAAAAATAAAATACTAAAGTTATGCTACCAGTCAACAAATGATTACAAGAAAGATATTCATTGCATGGAAGGATGAACTGCATAGAGAATAGTGAATACCCAATGCAAAAACCCTCATAAGTTATTTGCATTGCAAGCCAATCCGAGAAATCATCAAGTGAGCTTATATTACATAAAGAAACAAATGCTTTCCAAAATGCCCAGAAATAGTAGAGTTTATTATGAATTCGGATAAACTATCAAACCATAAACCATAGTTAAAAGTATGCCATGGATGGGAAATAATTAAGATGAATATTGTGATTCGCCCAAAAAGTTCCTGCTATAAGATGATATGCAAGATGTAATATTTCTTATGCGTCCACGTTCTATATACATGTCACACGTGGAGTAAGCTAGGAGGTGGAATTTTCCAAGAAAATTATTTAAAATAATCATCAATAAACATTTGAAACAAAATGTCAAGTGAAATGTATTTTGAAATTTTTTAACTATGCAAATAATATTTGTTGAGTGTGAAATAGAAAAATAATTTCATTTTAGAAAATTTTGGAACGAAAAGAACAAAAAAACTTGAATGGTCTTATATTATTCAATTATTATTTTGGCACTTGATGAGATTGCATCTTCTCGGAGGCATGCTGTGACAGTACACATGCCTTGCCTTTGCTTCCACATTTTGCATATGTGTCTACCAGGCAAGAGGCTACTGGCAAAGGTAGGGCACCCTGGCCTTACACCTGTCAATTGCATTTGTTGGAAAGTTTCTAAAGCCTTTTCAACAAATCCAGTTCTTTTGGGGGGGATGCCTATCCAAAAATCACTGCAAAACAAGAGACCACATTTCTATGAGGTGTTTTAACTAACAACCCACACGCCTGGTCTATGTTTCCCCAATTTTGCGTACATGTCCATCAAAGCACTTGCAATCTCAGCAACTGAAAAAATCCCCCCCCCTTCCCATTCCGTTATGCTTGGATGAATGGACATACCTGTTCCAAACCACCCATTTTTGGCATACGCAGACAAGATACTGTCAAAGGTGGAGGAGCTCGATTTATACCTGCTTCCGTCTTTGGCAGGCAAACTGCATGCTGACAAGGGTTGTGGAATCAACAGGCAGTTGCAACCATAGATATGACGCTCCTCCAAACTCTTCCTTTCACTTCTCCAATTTGGTGAGCTGCAACCTGTAAATAAGGTTTCTACGGAATTTTTAGAGTATGTTTATTAAAATGAAATTACTTCCTATTCAAAACTCCCAGTTTGGCATAGGCTGGAAGGGTACTGGAAATTTTAGCCTTACACTTACCACTTTGTTTGTAACAAATCCATTTTGTGCATATCCTGCAATCAATGCATTCCAACAACCACATCTCTTATTCATTAAAGTTGATTTTTGTGCATTAACTGTTTCATATTCATTGATCCTTTTATTGATGGGTAAAGACTTTTATTAATGAAAGTAGATTTATTTTTGTGCGGTTTAAATTTTAAATGATATCTTTGGGAGTTAGTGTAATTTTATGCAAATACCTTTTTCTGTGAAGTATGAAATTTTGTCTGAACAAAATCATTATTTATTACCTATTGTAAAATACAAATGCTTGAGGAAAGAAACAATTCCACGGGCATGTCGAAAGAAAGATGGCATCTTCAGCCTGTGTAGCATGTTAAACACTGATGATATTTTCGTTTAAAAGGGCTGCAAAAAAATAAAATAAAATCCTCTATCGAGCTCAAAAATCCAGTAGCTCTAAATCCAAATATTTTTAGATCTAATATTCGTTAGTGTGAATAGATTGAAGGAAGACTGGTTTCTCTTTTTTTTTAAAAAAAAAAAAACTAAAATGGAAAGAAACTGGGAAAAATAACTACTTATTGCCTCAAGTAACTCGTTTCTGGGTCTGGGTTTGGACTCTACAACTACAACATCTCCTGCTCAGTCACTGTAAACTCTCCCTTACAACACAAACTTGCACAACAAAAAAACAACATACACAAAGTAATAGCGATGCATAACAAGTGGCTTAAATCTATATTAAATGACCAAAGTACCCTGGCGTGGCACCAAGCCATTCTAGCGCCTTCACCTCTAGCCATATGCCATTCAATGCATTTAATTTGCATTCATGGATTACGTACCTCTAGCCGCCAGTTTTATAAACTATGCCTTTGCTTAAATTTATTTAATCAATCTATGCGTTCGCATTTTCCTGATTTTTTTAAACAAAAATCATTTATAACATAGCAAGTGGCTTAAATCTATATTAAATGACCAAAGTACCCTGGCCACGCATGGCCACCAAGCCATTCCAATGCTTCACCTCCAGCTAGATTCCATTTAATGCATTTAATTTATATTCATGGATTGTGTACCTCTAGCCGCCAGTTTTATAAAGTATGCCTTTGCTTAAATTTATTTAATCAATCTATGCATTCGCATTTTCCTAATTTTTTTAAACAAAAATGATTTATAACATAGCAAGTGGCTTAAATCTATATTAAATGACCAAAGTACCCTGGCCATGCGTGGCCACCAAGCCATTCCAACGCCTTCACCTCCAGCTAGATGCCATTTAATGCATTTAATTTGCATTCATGGATTGTGTACCTCTAGTCGCCAGTTTTATAAACTATGCCTTTGCTTAAATTTATTTAATCAATTTATGCGTTCACATTTTCTCGAATTTTTAAAACGAAAATGATTTATAAAGCTACTCGGACGAATAGAAAAATAGATAAATGCTAATTTTCCAATATATAAAATAGCTCTCCAAATTCAAACTATACAAAAAAATAAGTAATATGTTAAATGGCGAAATGTGATTGGCCGATGCAACCGGTTAAAAGCATTCCGGGCGAATGCATCAGTATTCTTTCCTGGCGGCAGGAACTAATAAAGGAGAGGAGAATATATTCCTCTATATTTTTATTTTTTTTAATAAAAAGAGAACATAGTAAGTAGAACATGAGTATGGGTTAAGGAAATAATACTAAGGAATAAGAATTACTATATTTTCTTAAGGATTTGTTAAGTTTAGGTTCCCTTTTGTGAAATAAAATATATAGAAAATAATATATTAGATTATAAGTGATAATTATTATCATTATTATTTTAAATTAATCTCTAAAGTTATATATATATATACCTTTTACTTTATATTCACAAAAGGATAAATGAACAAATAAATAAATAATAGAGGAGATCAAGATATTAGGTAATGGAGAAATAAAGAATAAAAATGAGATCTCAAGGGTGTCTAGTTATTGTGAATAATACCTATCTTATATTTACTTGATATACGGTAAAATGTTTCAAGGAGAGAGATGTCATTTGGGGAATTTTTTTTTATGTTGGGTGTGCATATCTGGTGTGGTTATAAATTAAGAATCTAATAATCAAGATATTAATAAGGTTGGGATGTTGAACTTTCTAGTCAAAGATATATAAAGTACATTGTTTGTGTTTAATATCTTTGGTTTTAGAAAAAAGAAAATGAAAAAAAAATGTTGGGTTTTTTTTCTAGTGAAATTTTTTGGGCATTACAGAAGGGCTGACATAACATCCCTTAGAAGCATAAGCATCAGGTAATAGAGGGAAGAAGTAGAAACCTCCTCAACGAGTTCACACAATTAGTTTCAAAGAGAAAACAATGAGCATAACCCAGCCAACAACAAACAAGCATCCACTTGGACAGAATCCAACACCACCTAGCCATGAAAAAAGAAGCCCATCCTATATAACATGGCTGAGCAAAAAACTATGATGAGCAACTCCAACAACCTCATCCTCTGAAGAAACAATAAACACGGCAAGAGGCTATAGGAGAACAACATAAGCCACCACCTGCAAACAACCTTCTGCAAGCAGCCAAAGCTAAAGAATAGAAAAAACAAGGGCACATAAAACTTTCCCCCAATAGAGATAAGAAATTTGAACACCACTTGGGTCCAATCTTTGGACTATGAAGGAGTCCCCTTCCATTGTCGAAGATGTTTTAAAACTGGACATGTTGCTGCACAATGTGGATTAGAGAAGAAAGCAATAACAACTACATGGTGGAAAGGTGTCTCTCAACAACATTACACGGCGGAGAAGAAACCTGAGCAAAATAGGAGTTTTTCTGAGGTGGTTGCGATGGAATCACAGGGTCTTGGAGCATCCTCTCTGGATGTATCAAAAGCTGGGGTTGCTGATACTGAGAATGATTATCTTGTTGAAACCCCAATTGAGAATGGGTCTCAGGCTGCCATTTCTAGTAGCCTTTCTGATAAGACATTGCCTGTATTGGAAGACAAAATGATGAAATCTCTACGACAGTGGCTACAGACAATCTTCTTCAGGATTGTAGTATGGAGGTGTGGCATGCTAAGGTTGCACAAGTGGAAGAACGCTAGATAACGGTAAAGGGCAAGAAAGAAAAATTCTCTAAGCCTTCTTTCGACATGACTCTCTGTTCCCACAAGAGTAGTTCGAAAAGTAAATATTGAAGTGTCTTGTTTGGGGGCATTCTTTTGGGATGGCTACATGTCCTTTTTGCAACTCTTTCTTTGGTTGTAAAGGGTTTCGGGTCCCTTCAAAACCTGTTTTTCATCTAATAAAAAACACCCACCACAAAGCTCCAAATAAACCAACAAAATGCTCCCCACTATGAAAAGGGAAGAAAACCACCAGAGACAAAAGGCTGCCCCAAAACACACATCTACTTTGCACAGAGGAACAAAGCAACAATAGATCAAGAAACAAACAAAAAAGAGCCAAAACACTAACCCAAACCACAACCAACCTACATGAAGACCAAACAGGAAGCCCAACACAAGCCAACACCCACAAAGAAGAAGGCATGACCCCAGCCAAACCCACACTAGAAAGAGGGGAAGCCAGAATCAAGGTAGTCAACAACCGAGACCTCCACCACAACCCCTCAAAATATCTCTAGAGGAAAATATCCTTGAGAGAGAAACAAAAAGGAGCAAGATGCTATAGGCCAGGCCCCTTCTCGCTAGACCCAATGCCCTTAGCAGAAAAAACTGCCACAGGAAGGAAACCCAAAAAACTGGAAGTGAAGGAAAAAACATCCTCTGACACCTCCAGCAACTCCACCATGAGAACAATGACCCCAACATCATCAACCTTTGTCGCTTCTTCACTGTCTTCCACAAACCCATACAAACCTTCCACTCCAAACCTCTTCCCGCCCACGTGCTCAATCTTTCAATTGTTAACTGCAACACCAACAAAGCTACCTCATAAAGGAAACAACACCCAACCTCCATCGCCCAAGTAGACAACATTAAACTATCGCATCAAAGAGAATACAAAATACGAATCATCATCATCAAATTTAGACTCCTCATTTGCTACTCCCTCTGTGGAGTTCAAACTCCCCGCTCCACCATGGTTCCCCCCCAGCTCCACCATTGCTATAAACTAATTGAAATACATTTTTTTTTTTTTGATTCATTGTATTTTTTATTAATACTAAAATGGAAATAAAGTTATAAAAGAATGAAAAACAATCGTTCTTTTAAAAATTAAAAAATTAATGTATTTAAAATTAGAACATTTAAAAATTAAATAAAAATTCTAAATTTACTCTTACACATAAAAATATATTTCTAAATGAATATATTTAAAACATAAAAAATATTCAGTACTTATAAAAAAATTGTAAATATTTCAAAAAGAAAAAAAATCATTAATATCTATAAAGAAATATTATAAATTTAAGGCTTTACTAAAGATTTAATTGTACATAACAAAAATATAACAACTTAAATATAGAGTCTAATATAAAAGCTTTTCATAATAAGTGCACATCTAAAGTCAATTTAAAATTACAAAATTAAATACAAAAAAATATAATAAATTTATTATTACATATAAAAATAAGTTTTAAACTAATATATTTAAAACTAACTTATTTATCATATAAATTAAATAATTTATACAACATTATTATTTATGCATTTATTATTATTTAGAACTGGATTGTGATTATGATTAGGATTTAATTAGGGTTAGGATTCAACTAGGGATAGTGTTAGGGTTAATGATCAATTAGGATTAGGGTACAATTAGAGTTAAGGTTCAATTATAGTTCAATTAGGATTAATGTTAGGTTAGGTTTAGGGTTTAGTAAGGGATTGGGTTAATGCAAGGTTCAATTAGGGTTACAGATATAGGTTAAGGCTTGGGATAAAGGTTAGGGTTAGGGTTATGACATAATTAGGGTTAGTGCTAGGGTTCAATTAGGATTATGAATAATTAGAGTTAGGTTTAATGTTAGGTTAGGGTAAGGGTTCAACTAGGGTTAGATTTTAATTAGGGTTCAATTAGTAATATAGTTAGAATTAAGGTTGCTACTAGAACTAAGGTTAGATTTTAGTTAGCATTTGGATTAGCGTTCAATTAGTAATATAGTTAGAATTAAGGTTGCTACTAGAATTAGGTTAGTGTTAGAATTATAATAATGAGTGGAGTTATTAGGGTTAGGTTTAATGTTAGGTTAGGGTAAGGGTTCAACTAGGGTTAGATTTTAATTAGGGTTAGGATTAGGGTTCAATTAGTAATATAGTTAGAATTAAGGTTGCTACTAGAAGTAGGGTTAGATTTTAATTAAGGTTAGGATTAGGATTTAATTAGTAATATAGTTAGAAGTAAGGTTGCTACTAGAATTAGGTTAGTGTTAGAATCAAAATAATGATTAGAGTTAGAATTATGGTTACGGTTACAATTATAATTAGGGTTAGGATTCTAAAATAAAACTTGGGATTAACATTAGGGTTAGGGTTCAATTAGAGATCGGGTTATGGTTTGGGTTCAATTAGGGTTGAGCTTCAATAGGTTAGGGTTAGGGTTAGGGATTAGGTTCAATCAAGGTTGAATTTTAATAGGGTTAGGATTAAGGCTAGGGTTAGGGTTCTAAGATAAATCCTGGGGTTAGGGTTGGAGTAAGGGTTAGGGTTAGGGTTGGGGATTAATTAGTGTTAGTGTTAGGGTGTAATTAGGTCTAAGATTTAATTAGGGTTAGGGTTGGGATTCAATTAATGTTTAATTAGGGTTAGTGTTCTAGAATAAAGTTTGGGGTTAAGGTTGTCAATGGGGTTGTGCTTAAATGGAAAGGTCATAGGGTTCTCAAGATGGAGATCCATGTTTGAATCCCCAAAGTGACATCTTAAGTTGGAATTCCAAGTGGTGGCTCTTGGACTTCCACTGTGACTTATTAGTTGAATAAAGTTGAATAAGTGGTTCTAAGTGGAATATGTTGATGGGGAGGAGGTCCCCCTTGTGACCTCCATTAGTTTTAGAGTAGTCTAAATAATCCTTTCTTACCAATCAAGAAAAAAATTGGGGTTAGGGTTAGAATTCAACCAGGATTAGGGTTAGGGTTACAATTAAGATAAGGGTTAAGCTTCAATTAGGATTTAATTAGGGTTACAATTAGGTTTTACATTCAATTAGGGTTAAGTTTCAACTAGGATTAGGAAGTACGATTCAATTATAGTTAGGGTTAAAGTTACATTAGAGTTAGGGGTCATTTAGGGTTAGGGTTATAATTAGAATTAAGGTTTCCATTAGAATTATGATTATGAATAGGGTTAGAATTATGGTTAGCATCAAAAGTAGGATAAGTGTTAAGATTATAATTAGGGTTTGGGTTTGAATTAAACCCTAACCCTAACCCTAATTCTAAAACTAAAATAAATTTTAATACTAACCCTAATCCTAAACCTAACCGTAACACTCACAATAATTCTATTTCAAACCCTGCCTATAAAATTCTATCTTTAAACCTATCACTAACCCTAATTCTAAAACTAACACTAATTCTAATTCTAACCCTAACACTATTTTAACCCACCCTAATTCTATAACTAACACTAATTCTAGTTTCAACCCTAGCCCTAATTTTAAATCTAATTCTAACCCTAACCCTAACCCTAATTCTAACCCTACCCTAACCCTAACCTAACCCTAACCCTAACCCTAACCCTAACCCTAACCCTAACCCTAAATCTAACCCTAACCCTAATAATCATAATGATTCTAACTCAAACCCTAACTCTAATTCTATCTCTAGCCTTAATACTAACCCTAATTCTAATCTAACACTAATTGTAATTGTAATCCTAACCCTAACCCTACCACTAACACTAACACTAACTGTACTTCAAACCCACTCTAATTCTATAACTAACACTAATTATAATTGAAACCATAACCCTAACCCTAATTCTTTAACTAACACTTATTCTAAGTTTAAATCAAACCCTAACCCTAACCCCAATCCTACAACTAATACTAATTCTAACTCTAACCACAATCCTAAATCTAACCCTAACTTTAACTCTATCTCTAACCACAACTCTAACCTTGATCACAATTGTAGTCATAACCCTAACCCTAGCCCTTAACCTACTCTTGATCCTAAATCTCTCTAATCCTAACCCTTATCCTTATTCCATCTCTCACCCTAAGACTAAACCTAACCCTAACCATGTACAACTAACCCTAATTTTAACCCTAACCCTAATCATGATAGTAATACTAACCCCAACCCTAATCCGAATTCTATCTCTAACCATAATCCTAATAGTACCAAAAACCTAATAAAAATTCTATCTCTAACCTAATCCTAATCCTAATGCTAACCATAACCCTAATCCTAAACATAAACCTAATCTTAACCATAACCCTAATCCTAATTCTACTCCCAACTCTAATCCCCATTCTATCTCTAACCCAACCTAAATTATTATTCTATCACTAACCCTAACCTTGACCATAATCCTAATAGTTATGCTAAACCCAACCTACTAAACCTAACCCTAAACCTAACCATATTTTTAATACTAACATTAACCCCAACCCAAATCCAAATTTTATCTCTGAACCTAACCCTAACCCTGACCCTATCCTTCATCCTAATTCTATATGTAATCCAAACCCTAACCCCAGTTCTAATGCTAAACCCAACCCTAATTTTAATTATATCTCTAACCCTTACCCTAACCCTCATCCTCATACTAACGCTAACCTCGACCCTAATTCTTAATCCATCTCTAACCCTATCCTCAACCCAAATCCTAATTTTGTCTCTAATCCTAACCCTATCAATATTCTCAATCTCTAACCCTATCCCTACTCTTAACCCTAACCCTAACCCAAAATACTACTTGTAACCCTAATTATCATTGTAACCCTAACCCTAACACTAACACTATTTCTAACCTACCCTAATTCTAATTGTAACTCTACTCCTAACCCTAACCATATTCCTAATCTCTAACCCTATCTCTAATTTTAACCCTAACTCTAACCCCAATACTAATAGTAGTTACACTAACCCCAACCCTAATGCTAATAAATTATCTAACCCTAACCATAACTCTAATATTGATCGCAATCATAATCGTAACGCTAACCCTAATTATATCTCCAATCCTAACCCTAACCCTAACCCTACCCTTGATCCTAATTCTATTTGCAATCCTAGCTCTATTCTAATTGTAACCTTAACACTATTCCTAATGCTAACCCCCACCATAACCCTAGTCCTAACCCTAACCCTAATAATAATAATAACACTAACCCCAACTCTAATGATAATTGTACGTCTAACCCTAACCATAACTCTAATTCTAATCATAATCATAATCATAACCCCAACCCCAACCCTAACCCTAATTCTAATTTTGATGCTAACCCCAACCCTAATTCAAATTGTGATTTTAATCCTAACCCTAATCCAAATACTAACATTAACCCCAACCCTAATCCCACTATTATCTCTAATCCTAACTGTATCCATAATATTAACGCTAACTGTAATTTCAAACCCTAACCCTTCATGTGAACCAAACTAATTGTAACCCTAACCCTATTGCTAATGCTAATGCAAACCCTAACCCTAGTAATTTTGTCTTTCATGTTGCGCTATGAATGCTACTAATATATATATATATATTAATAATATATATATATATATATTAATAATATATATATATATAATACGTAGAGAGATATCCTTCTCGAGGTGCCTATTTTTTTAATCAATTTATCACATAAAAGTGCAATAGACGCCTTAAGAAGGATATCTCTCGACGTATTTTATATATATTATTCAAATATATATATGCTAGTCTAGAAACACTTGTGTCAAATACTCTCATATTGGTGCAGTGGACCTGGCTCCCAAATTTTGTTTAATCCATTATTTTTAATTCCCCACTATACTCAACGAAGAAAAAGTACAATCGGTTTAAGGGGTCCACATAATAAAGAGCGAACCATAAATATAGTAATAGCATTAATAATTGGTGACACATTATCACCAAAATAAAAAGGCATGCCCTAATGCTTTTTGGATAAAATTTAAAACTCTTTGATGGTATAAATTTTCTGTGAAATGGTTATTGTATTAATCATCACTTCTACTTATAGAGCGTAATCCAAAATGACTCTAAAAGTATTTTTTGTGACAGAATGGAAATATGTTTGTTGGCAGTTGATCAAAGGACAGGAGGCTACATT
>VDFB02183348.1:0-10705 GCA_007258455.2 Sequoia sempervirens | reverse complement strand
TTTCACAACATGAAGGCAAGGTGGGCACAACTATTTGCTTGGCTGAATAGGTTTATTAACACACACATCAAACGATAAGCTTTAAGTACAAATTCTCAACTTGAAGGCAAGGTGGGCACAACTATTTGCTCAATCTGAATAGGCTTATTGGAAACGCAACACAGAGGATAGCCAACTAGGACAGTAAATTGCATAGACAAGACACGCATACAATTTACGATCGAACTAGCCACTATATCTAACTAAAATAAGCATTCACCATAATAATTGCATGAAACCCGAGTGGCATAACAATTCATCATTATAATAAATACTCGCGAACAGATACAGAATAACCAATATTACAGGCAAGGTGGGCACAGCATATATTACTCTCTTGTGCAAAAGTTCGTGAACAGATACAAAATAGCAATACTACAACCAAGGTGGGCACAGCATGTATGCTATCACACAAAAGTTATGTACAAATGAGCTGAAAGCTCTTATTTATAGACATCAAAGGTGTAGGGAACCCTAAAATCACCTTGAGTCAACTACAGTCTTGCAATGCATGCAAGATTTTATTACTAAACCTTAATAAAGCAAACTATACAGTTAACTGGTAAGCTACCATCAGTTAACCGGTACATCTAATCTAAATGGACAATGTGCGAGCATGCACGTCCTTATTGAAAGCAAGTTAACTGGAACACTACCATCAGTTAACGTAAACCCTAATAAAACTCCAAGTCCTGCAAGATATCTCTGAGGATAAAGATAGACATGTGTGGACCCCACAAAGATAACTGAAGATGAAAGTCGAGTTCTAATTGCATGCTCTGGATTCTATCCTCGCAAACGACTGCAGGTTCTAATTGACTGATCACTAGCTGATATCTCAAACAAACAACCTCTCCACGAGGTTGTTGACTGCATCACCATCTAGGGGTTGTCACATGCCTTAACTGACAATTCATTGCTTATCAACAACTTGAGCAATCTTGGAAATCTTTACACACTCAAACTAGCATTTTACTGACTTATAAATTTGGCGGCTTCATAACTGAAGTGATGGCCACTATCTCTTCTGCAGCTTGATGTCTCTAACGCTTTTCCTTAATGAAAGAGTGTTGCATGACGAAACTGCGAGGTTTGACTACGCACACTCTGGTTGTGAGAAATGTAAACGAACTTGCTACACACGCAAAATTCCAACAGTATCAACCCTCTAAACCGGCTTTGGAAGACAATCGGCCATACGAGGCATGCAACCATATGGATTTGAGTGACTACATTTGTCAACCCTTTGAATGCACTTGATACAAATCGGTCTCATCTTTTCTAATGAAATCATGAATTAAGACCAATTTGGTCTTGAATTCAGTCTGCATGTACTGCACTCTGAGAAACTCGCCTGTTGACTATGAACATGGCTATATTCTGACAACTTTTCTGGAAAACTAAAAATACCTATTGAGGCTAAAAATAGCCTATCGGAGAGCAATTTTCACGAAAAATTCTGAGATATGGGTTTTGTCCAGAAAAAGATTCTAAGACAACCTCGAATGTCAAAAATGCGAAAATTTGACTTCTATTCGACTTTCATGCATAAAATTCTTCGCTGAGAAAACTAGAGCCTCGAGAACTAATGCTCTGGAGTAAATTTCCCTAAAAAATTCTGGCACATGGGTTTTCTCGAGGAAGCTATTCTAAATCAACCCAGATGATTTGTTTTGCCAAAATTTGCCTATTCATCAAGCCTGTGAGAGAATTTAAGACGAGAAATAGAGGAATTTGAGAAGAAGAAAGACGTTTTTTTTTTATGTTCTCTTCTGTCAAAATCGCCACTCTGGTCTTGAATTTGCTAATAAATTCGGACTTGCACCTGCAAAAAGGAATATTTCGATGTATTCAAACTTGATTCCTCATGAAATCGCCCAACTCTGAAGGAAATTCGCCTCTGCCTTGAAGAATTACGAATTCCCTCAAGCTATATGAATGATTTAATGGGGGACGCCATGAATAAATAGAGTAAAATCGCACCATAAAGGATGACTACAAGATTTTAAAACCCTGACTGCGAAAGAATGTTTCTGATTGGACCCCGTCCAGTTGAATTGATACTGACTCGGAGTCCGGATTACAAAATAATAATAAAATATTCAGTTTGCTATTTACATGCCAATTTAATATTTAATATTAAAAAAGGGAGCCATTAATGAATTAATGAAGAAAATCGCCACTTTTGGTGCAAACATGCAAAAGTCGAATTTTAATATTATTTTGGTAAATTAGGAAGAATCTAAGCATACTGATTCCGAAAAGTCAAAAATTAACTCTCCAGGCATCCGTTAGCACAAGTTATGAGATTTTTCGCTAACTTCCTACTTTATAGCTGACTGCAAGTCACAATTGACCATGTTCAGCACTGATTTTTGGATGATTGAGTGAGGCTATGACCGAGCTGAGATATCCATCGCGAAGCCTGCAGAGCAAGGATGAAATGTCTGCTAGGAGCTGCAACTGCTAAAATCAACGCTTACACCTCACAAAATTAAGTGCCTTTGATTAAATTGATTTTCGCACCCGACTGGTCATTTCTCCGCTCGCCATCTAACGCCTGCCAAACTCCGCCAACGACCTGAGAACCATGAACCTTACCACCGGGAGAACGATGAACCCTGCTGACTCGATGGTAGGCTCATTGTGTGATTGGAAGTATTTTGCATCCAATGACTATATGTATGGCACCAAAAGACTGCATTAGGGACCCCAAAAGCAAGGGCGCCCCTGGCCTCTGAAGGCTCAAACACCATTTTGTCAAAAGTGCAACTTCGAACTGTGATAGCCTATTTCACCCCTTGACACCCTGAAATGGAGTGCTCCGACTACAAGATCATCCGTCTCCTATTATGTAGCTAAACAACTTTACGCGATGTTCTTGGAAGCAACAGCAAGAAAACTGCTTCTAAGACCTCAAAGAAGATAGCCTTTCCCAAAGCATTTAGGCCATACGCCCATACTTAGCTATTTTTCCTGGACGCTTTCACTTTTCAACGCTCTCTATTAAAGACCTCGCGACGACGAACAGCTTGCCAACTCCTGAGGCCTAATTCCGCTGGGGCTCCGGCGGATAGCTAGAGTACTATGCACAAGTCTCTGCGAAGACTTCACGAAAAAGCTAAAACCCCATCCATTGTGCCTAAAGGTCGGGTGCCCCTAGCCCGGAAGGCTCGTGTAATACTATTTTCCACCCTTTGATTTACGTGTCTGGTAGAATCTTTGCCACGATCACTCAGAATGTCGGATTGACTAGCTGACTGGTGTGGTGCGAAGCTAGACTAGATTGGAAAAGATCTCAAGAAGACGTCATCTACAAATACCATCATCTGATGGGCTATATTCAAGGTCGCCCCTGGGCTACAGGGGCTCAAAAAGCTGTGAATTGACCATCCTTCGTAACATGCAACCTCATGTACCTTCAAATGACGCCAATTACCGTGAAGTTCAAGAATCCTCAATGACTTCGCCGATAGCTCTGCCGGAAGCTGGCTAATTTCAAGAGGATTGAGTACACGGAGCAAAGTAACAAGATCTGGGCCTTCAAGGAGAAGGGCGCCCCTAGCCTACAAGGGCTCAAATATGCATTTTGCTAAAAATCTTCATTTGTTTGATCTTTGTAATCACCTTCTTGTTACATCCCTAACTTTAACTATGTTTTACTTTTTACTTTTGAAGTAATTAGTAGATTATTACACATGATTCAATGATTTGATGTTTAGTAATAATGTCTAGAAAAATAAATGTTTTCATGAGTTATGTTTATTTGACTAAAATTGACATGTGTTTAAAAGTTGTCAAGAGGTGATGATTTCATGAGGATTGTGAAATGATTATTGATACACTAATCTTTAGTTGGTGATGGATAGTTGTATTCAAGGAACAGGTTTCCACCCCTCCAAGAAAGGGAAGGAGAGCATCATCAGGGAGAAGGGCATAGATACAAGGAAATGAGCAGGTTGTCTCCACCTTAGGTCTAGTGTTGGTGCTAATTGGTGAGCATAATTGAGTCGGGTAAGTGATACTCAACCCTTTTGGTATAAGAGTAAATTCTTGACTCGACATGTTGTCGATGTCGTTTAAAGTCCATTTTAAGTTGTTTAACGTCAACCTAGTCATTTGGGGACAGTGGCAACACCAATGTTGAACATTAGTTGTTGCAACTAAGAGAATCCTTTGTTGAACATGTCACTTCTTATGTTGTAAACGAGTTTACATTGTGACCTCAATTGCATAATGGGTTTAATGGATAATATGTTTCTTGTTAGTAGTTTTGATGTCGAATTCTAAATTTAGTCTAATCGGAATTGATGTGTTTTTCTTCTATACACGAAGGGAAGAATGACTCAACCTTTTAGGTATTAATACATATGAATATGTTATTTGTGAGGAAAGTCAGCTATGCATACCCATGTCTATTTTTACATCATTTTATACACATCTTGGTGTGATAATGAAAATGGCTAAGACATTCCTTAACGACGTATGGACCCAACGTTGTATTCATTGCAATAATTCCCAATAATGTTTGATTGCTATTATCTCTATTTTTTATTGATAACCTAAGCCAACTTACATAGCTATGGGATGGAAATTTGGCTCACGATTTAAATGCTTTTCAAATGATTGTAAACTCGAGCTAAGTTATTCACGGTGGCTAAGTTTCGAACATAGAGCTTGTTTAAGTATCTTTGGTGAACTATTATAAGCATGAATTAATAACCGCCGACTTATATTATTGGCACCTCTATGCGACGTTGATATTCCTAATACCATGTTGTTTAATTAAACTGCATTCGTATGTTATTGTTTGGTTGTTAAGCCGTGGGAAGGAAAAATGTTCAACCCAATGTAAGATGCAATTTAAAGTCCAATTCTTTAATGTTCTTGCACCAGCCTTAAGCCATTTGGCCACATATTTATTGCCACAAAGGTGGCACAAGCTCTAATCTATTGGTGATTCAAAGTTCCACGTTCATAATCTGGGCCTTCTCCACGTATGATAAGGAGATAACTAAATTTCATTTAACTTTTTCTTGCCTGGGTATTAACACAGTAACTATGAATTTCTGAGGGGATAATTCGAGGTGTGGGCAGTTACTACCATCAAGTAACCAACTTTTATAATGGATTTTCTTATGAGCCGACGTGGGGGGGAGATGGCAACCGTTTTGAAGTGGGACGACCTTGCTTTGAGGAGGGACCTCGGATATTCTCGGCCTCTTTGGGGGGACGTAAGGGAATTCTCCTGGCACTGTGTGTTGTGCCTTTGGTCAATGTTAAAGACTAGGATAGCACATTTTTTGGGAGCTCCCATTTTATTAGCGCAAGAAGGATGGATGCTAGACAGGGAGGAAGCTCGAGCTCAGTGGGGAAGACACTTTTTGTTGTGTTGTATCACAAGGAGGTTGTAACACTAGAGGGTAGCAAGGTATAACATTTTGGTATAACTAGTAGAATCACTCAGGTATGAGTCAGACTATCTTACCTTGTATGTTTCATCATAGCTTCTGGTTGCATAAGCTTCCCTTTGGAAATAGAATTCCTGTGGGTAATGATGTCTCAAAGACTAGCATAAGTCGTGAAATAAACGAAATGTTGAGAATTATTTTGTATATAGATTGAGCTCAAAGTTTGTTCGTCATCACTATTTAAATCCATTAGGTAGTCGATCAGATTATATCCAGTGTGATTAATAGTGACCAGAGATGAATATCTCAGAGGAGTGTCTATGCAATAGCAGGGATATTAAAATAGTTATGTTTTCCAAACACGTGAATAAGGTTTGAAAATGTTATCAAGCTTGTGCCAGAAACTCCATCCACAGCAATAGAGGTATTGACCTCTTTTGGTATATCCAAGATCAGAGATATCATAACACTTAAGGATTTTGACAACTATGTTTTAGAATATTCGAGGTATCGAGGAAACCCTAGTGGTATGAGTTCATAATTCATTTAGGATGAAAGATAGTGAACATTGGATTATCAATAGGATTGTAAGTATTGATATGTGAATAAAACTTTAGGATTATTCAATTGACGTTAGTCAAAGAATGGTTATTTTATAGCGTATTCATATTCCTAGAGTAATGAGGGTTTGTATAGCACCTAAGTGGTTTGAAGAAAACTAGAGCGCACTATACCTATGTTGTATTGTCACTTATTAATGAATTTGGATTTAAGATAGTAATGGGAAACTAAGGAAAGTGGAAATAGATCCTTTCGTCGATGTTAAAGACTAGGATAGCTCCATAGATGAAATCTTGCTAGTCCTCTCAAGGGACTTTTCGGTGAGATAATATCATCATGATATTGAAGTAAGGAGACTGTAACATAGAAAATATTTCTTTGTAGGAAATAGAATTCCTCTTGTTAATATTTGTATTACATGTTAAGGAAATAGGAGGCCCACGAATGTGGAACCCCAGATAGCATTGGTTGCTTATGATATGGTTCTCAAGAGAAAGAGAGATTTTGAAAATGTAATGATGTTGATCTTGTAGCCTTTATTGAACTTATTTTAGAACTATGCGTACAAAGGAATTTTTGTTATTCCAATACTTGGTTTCAATGTCGTAACCAACTTCGAGAAGGGGATGTTGGGAGACCAAAACTCAACCTACATGTCTTTTGTACTTGAGATGGTTGTTATAGGTATATGTGACATACTTATATAAAGGATGATAATCATATGAGTTTATACCCTATCCTTATTTGAATGTGAATAAACTTGAGCAGACAAGGAAGTTGGAAGCAATTTATTATCTCTTACGAATCTAACCTATTAAGGTTGAAGGATTGAACTTAGTCAAAGTACTAACTATGAGAAGTAATGACACTCATTAATATATATATATATATCAATGAGGAGATTCATCGGATATCATGCTTATTCATGTTTTATGAAATGTGAATTTGAGAAATGCTAAGTCGTCTGGGTAAGACTAGAAGTAATTGCTCTTATGTTTTGCTTCACTAATGCTATTATCTTTGGAGAACAAGGAAATAGGTAACGCTTATGTCGGATATGACATTGTATATATACATGTATATTGATTGACAATGAAAGGTCGAGAAACCATAGAACAAGACAGGAAGTCTTTATAATACCTTAAGAGATTCTACGATAATGTCGAAACTTGATTTAACGCATCAAAGATGTTGGGTATTGAATCTTGAGAGTAAAATGACAGGACGTCATAAACCCTAGATATTGCAAGGATGCAATAAGGGATTTTTAAAAGGTTTGAAATACCTAAATTTTTACATTGAATGAATATCCTAGATTAAGGATTAGATCTAAGTCAGATTGGCTAGAATGGATTTTCTATACAGACTAGTTTGTGACTAGAGTACTAAATAAAGTAAGTAAACTATAGGATGAGACAGTTCCAAGACGAGTCAGAGGTGAGTGTCTAGATGGCATGACCAATCAGAATGATCATACTTAGCTAGAAGGGATCTAGAGTTGTATGGTCGATTGAGTTTTGTAGGACACATCCCTAGGACTGAGATGGAGAAACTTGACAGTTCCTTATATCTATACTCTTCGAGAAGGGCCGGGTCACTTCCAGTTAGGAAGTGCGCGGGGGACCACTTGAGTCCGTGGTTGGAGGAAAAGCACTCGGATGATGCTCTCCCTCTGTAGCAGTAGACTCTCTGAGGCTTGTGAAGATAGAGATCAACATTCCAGATGCAGTGAACTCCATGTTCTGGCTTATGACAGTCAAAACCTATGAGGTAAAACTATTCTTTATGTTAAGTGTATCTTATGTGATATAAATGAATATTGTAAGGAATTATCTTGATTCTAGTTATGATTACATATGAATTCAAGTTTGAATTTTATCTGGAAAAGTTATACTTTATTCTTGTGCTTATAAAAATATATATATATATCTCTCTTGTTTACTAAGTTGATTTACCTTCTAGTAAATTTTTGAGATTACTTGAGTATTTAGAAGAGGGTTGTTACATTTTGGCCACTAAAATGACCATGCAAGAGTATAATTTCATCGAAGCTTCTCCATCATGATATATCTCGCTCTAAGTCCCTGGTTCAGGTTCCGAGCCCCAGGTTCACCAACTGTTGCTGACGACTAACATGACACTGACCAAAGTCCACATTTGACTTGCCCAAAAACTATATTTTGACATCATTTTAGCAAGGTTTAGACTCTTTTAAGCAAAATGCCTTAATGAAGCAAAAAATTTGGTTTGGGTACAACATAAGACCAAGGCAAGGCTGATTGGTCGCTAGGTTGAGTTGCGGGGATACCTCTAGCGCAACAACAAAAATAGTGGACAAAGCCAGCGATCCTTAAGAGGTAATATTGTTGATCATAAAAGGCAGTGATTAAAGACTATCCTAATGCTGAATGTGGTGATTCCATATTTTAATTAAACTACCCAAGTCTAATGAAGGATAATCCAAAATAAAGGGATGCCTCCCTTGGAGAAGGCATATCCATTGTGAAAAGGTGTCTCTCTTGGAAATATGAAGATATAAAAGGTAGAAGAAGGTATGGGTAGAAGATAAGAATTCAAGGATTTATTTCTGATTAAAAGAGCAGATATCAAGAAGAAATATGTGTGAATAAGAAGATGGTTCAATGAGAGATATATGAAGACAAATGATAAATCAATAATAAGGGAAGTAAGTTTAATATATATATATATAAGCTCATATAAAGTGATTATTGGAAGATTGAAATCAACTAGAAATATATATATATATATATATAATGATGCTTGCAGCAATTATTGAGCCTTATAAGTAATTATGATTCCTTAATACAAATATGGATAATAGATTCTTATAAAGCAATCATATTAGGGTTGGCAAGGAAACATGTTAGGGAAGGTTGGTATAGGAATTGTCTTGGTTGGATGTTCCTGCCACTTGGTTGGAATTGTCTTGGTTGGATGTTCCTGCCAATTGGATGTTCTCACAACGTAAGTACACCACCCTAAGTTGGATGGGATTGTCTTGGTTGGATGTCCTACCACTTGGGGCCAAGGGGGGTATGAGCATGCCCTTGGGCTTACTTGTGATGAATAGTTTTCTAGCACCCTATCATGCGTTTCCCTCCAATCCCTACCATGACTGATTATTGGAAAAGAGTATATATATTGGATTCAAATTTAAGTTGTTATTCATTATTTCACAAATGTTAATAGTTCATTTATTCTTAAATTCAATAGTTATTATATAGTTTACTATGGAATATTATTTGTAAAACGATTTTATGTGGTGTAAGTGTCTCTAAGGCAATTTCAAGCATACTCCAAGGAGGGGACATTACAACAATGAGCATATTATGAGGTTCCCGAAGTGACTAACCTTTCAACAACATGTGGAATAGTCATATATAACCTTCCCATACCTGAAGTGGTGCTTGGAGAAGTTTTGACATGGAAAAGCCAGCCAGAAGTACAACTGTAAGAATTTTTAGATGGTGAAGCTAGCTGGAAAGTGCAATTGTAGGAACTTTTGGATGGCAAAGCCAAGTGAAAAGTGTGATTGTAGGAACTTTTGAATGGTAAAGCCAGGCAGAAGGTTTGACTCTAAGAAATTTTGGATGGCAAAGCCATTACAGAAGTGCACCTCATATTTGTCCTTGCAACCCTTGGCAGAGACCACTTACTTACTACCACTCTTTAATCATAGGTAGAACTTTGAGGTCAGTTTGCCACTCCAAAAGTTAATCACACTTTATCTTTATTTTGCCTCAAATGTTTGGTGCGCTTTTATGATCTATTTATTACATTTTATTTCCCCTCAAGTGACTTAGCCTGGGCACGAATCATTGAAACTCTTGCCACCTTAAGCACATTTTCATAAGCCATTTGCCACTTCTTAGATGGAACTTTTCACTAGCCTGAACACTCCAAAGAGGTGCTACAAACTTAAGTTCCTTTTTCTTTTAAGGTGAAGTTTTGTTTTGCATATGCCACACTGAAATGAGTATGGGCATAAAATTTTAGTGGCATTGCCACTTGGAAAGTGTGTCATAGTTTATTTATTTTTCTCCCTTAATTGTCAAATCCCAATCACTTAATGCTTTTCCATCTTTTGAATGGGTTATTAGCTTGTCTTTGCCACATTACTAAGGTAATTGCTGTTGTGACCTTTTTCACACACCGCCCCATTGCAAATGGGGACCCCTAATTCTTTGGCTTTGCTTTTGGGTCATTTTTGTCGTTGTCTCTCTTTTCTACTGTCTGTCTTTTCGGGATGGGCCCGCCTGTTGAACCTTAACGAATTTTTGGCCAAGTCTGAAAATTAGGGTTTCCATCTTTCCAGCCAACTTGAAGTCAAATGAAGTGAATAACTTGAAATTTGAGACTAACATTGTTGTTAGTATGCTTCCAACAGGTTTTCACTAAAATTTCATCAGATTCTGGGTACTTACTATTTTTAGTAAGTGTGCAATTACAGGCAATCCTTCAGCATTCTTGTGAATCCGACAGTCACACTGCATTCAGAACATGTCAAGCTACTCACAAGTTAAATTTGCGCTGGAACAGACAACTTACTATTTTTAGCATTTCAGCTTTCGGAGCCAATTTCAGGGCCTAGATGCAGAGTTTGTCTTTGCATGTCTGCATATTCCTTCTGGGTTTTCAGAGACCTTCGCGATGATGTAACATGCAAAGCAAGA
>VDFB02183347.1:0-13744 GCA_007258455.2 Sequoia sempervirens | reverse complement strand
GTGTATCACCATAGGTTTAGTTTCATTTTTATGTATCTCTTTCCTCTTTCCTCTCAAAGAAGTAGTAGTTTAGGTGATACCCAAAGGAAGTTGGCCTTCTCCGGAGGTTCAGTTCAATCATAGGTGACCCACAGCCTTGGAGTGATCCCATGTTGCTCTAGAATGCTCAGTTTTTTGTAAAACTTTGCACAGGGTGCAATTCTAGGTGACAACATGAATACAACATATATCTATTCTGAGCTTAGGGTGCATTCAATGCAGCTCTTCAACAGGGGACTCGATAGCTAGACACAATGGATCAGAAGAATTAATGCTACAAAAGATCAAGAGAAGGCTTCTCCAAGAGCAGTTCTTCACAGCGACACCAACAATAGGGACATGCAGGGGCTTCAACATTAATTTAGATCAAAAGATCTGAGATAGATCTTTTTCTGAATGGGGATATTTTTGTAAGCCCTAATGGGCCGATATCAGTTTGTATATAAGGCATTTCAGCCTTTTTTGTAAATAGTTCTGATTGCACACTCTGAAGAGTTAGTGATTTTCAATCAATCCTTTCTCAGTCAATGGATGTTTTCTATAACTCAATTGTAATCCTGAATATAACACAGAGTTTACCTTGAAAGTTCATGTTCATGTTTGTATTGATTCTCATTTCTGTATCTTTCTTTTTTACATGCAAGTCTATAGCTGTGTTTTCACATTTCTGCATTTGTATCTTAAGGTTGTGAAATTGATCTTTCCTTCCCAAGGTGTATGTGTAGGCCAAACCTATTAGGACTAAAGATTTAAGTTTGAAAGAGGTTGTTCTAGGTATTTAAATCAATTGAATTAGGCTTTCAAGTGTGTGTTCTTACTGTGTTCATGTCATGGTTTCTCATTAATACGGTGTATCACCATAGGTTTAGTTTCATTTTTATGTATATCTTTCCTCTTTCCTCTCAAAGAAGCAGTAGTTTAGGTGATACCCTAAGGAAGCTGGCCTTCTCCAGAGGTTCACTTCAATCATAGGTGACCCACAGCTTTGGAGTGATCCCATGTTGCTCTAGAATGCTTAGTTTTTGTCAAAATTTGCACAAGGTGCAATTCTAGGTGACAATAGTTTCTGGCACGCCCGATGGGACAGTTTCTAGATTGAATTACTAGTTTGGTATGCAGCCAGTGAATTATCAGGCTTTATAGAAGCCCTTTGGCATACTTGGTGACTCCACAAAGAGGAAGAATTCCAGAAATCCATGCCTTTTATAGTATATGAAAAGAGTTCGAACAAGAAGCAGCTCAGGCCCTTTTGAATATTTGCAGCTGTCACCACCAAGAAGGAAAGGCAGAGCAACATAAAAAAGGAGAACAACAATCATCTATTCTAGAAAAACTCAATCCACTCCACCTATAAGATCTCATTTCGTTGCACCAACAAATCCACCTCAGATACCTTCAATGGCTGCTCCAAGGAATCAACCCTTTGTTGCTTTCAACGGAGGGAGTCCTTTGAACTTAGCGCAACATAATGATATTCCAATGGCAGCTTTGAAGAGTTTGCCAATTTTCATGGGAGAAGATCAAACTACTCCCATTGAACATTTGAGAGATGTGGCTTCGTTATGCGGAGTCCACCACATAATCGAAGAAAATGTTACAGTAAGATTGCTAGTTGTTTCACTAAAAGGAAGAGCTGTGCAGTGGTACAGGAGCCTACCAGTCAGTTCAATTGCAACATGGGACAATTTTGGAGAAAAATTGCATAAGCAATTCCAAGACAGGTCTGACAACTTGTCTCTATTGGAGCAACTGACTACAATTAAGAGGGCTCTGCAAGAGCTAATGAATGACTTCAACTTCAGATTTCAAAAAACTTGGGATAGAATCCTTGCAACGGTGAGGCCGCCTCCAGAGTATGCATTCCTATACTTTTTGAGAGCTCTAAACAGTGATATAGTTGTCATGATACAGTCAATGGGAGGAGTGTCTCTACCAGATGCCTTCGAAATAGCTATTAGAGCTGAAAACAACTTAATACAAGCTGGCAAGCTTGCTCCCAGGCCACCAATGCCAATATTTCCAAAGATTCATGTAAGCATCCCTTTGCAAATACCTCCTTTCACACCCCTACCAGTTGTACCAATGCTACCAGTTGTTGTTTCAACCATTGACAAGTAGGAAAGTGTTGCTTCAAGCTCATCAAATGAATTACAAGAGATCAAAAGTCTCTTACAGACTTTTGGTAACAAGTTGGTGAACTTGGAAAAGCAACAGACCTATTCCAGGCCTTATCAATAGAAAAATCAGGCCTCAAGTCAGCCTTTTCAAGGTCAACAGCAGCAATTCCAAGGGAATAGACAACAGTATTAGGGAAATTATTAGGGCCCAAAAAAGAGTGTGAACACAAGGCCTTTTCAGGCCTATGCTCTAGCACCTGTTAGTGCAGTCAGGGAACTGGTTCCCACTCAAAACAACTTAGCAGCTAAGTATGAGTGGTGCTACCCATGTAACCAGCCTCATAATCAAGCCACTTGTTCAAATGGACTCATCAATCAAGCACTGATGGTACAAAATGCTTCAAGTTCATGATCGCATACACTTAATGATGCATCTTCCCAACATCAGGACCAATTCAACAATGATACAACCCTACTCAATTAGCAAGGTCAAGAATTCTGTGGGCTAAATGAGGATAGCTCTCCAGTTGCAGCTAACACAAGGGCAAAGAAGAGAGCATTTGAGCTTGACCAAGTAGCTGATAAAGGAAGGGTGGTAGCTGTGGAACCATCTACCTCTCGAGTGACTAGTGGTTTGCAAGGAAATCAACAACTCCCAACAAGGGAGCAGCCACGCTTACAAGCTGATCATGCTGGCGTAAAGGTACACAATAAAAATCCAATTGTACCCTTTAATATTCTTGATAGTATGAAAAGGACAAATGTAACCATGTCTATGTGGGATTCTTTAGTCATCCCCGGTCAAAAGGATATGTTACAATCAGCCCTATCAAGTTTGAAAATGTCTGATGAAGCCGAGCCCCCAATAGGTCAGGTTAGAGTCGTGTTAACAAATGATTCTCAGGGAGATGATCAACAGCCTTGCATAGAGGATGAAAAAGGAGTTAAGCCACCTCCTTTCTACATGTCAGTGATTATTGGTGATAAATTAGTCCATAATTGTATGGTAGATAGTGGAGCTAGCAGCTCCGTCATGCCAAAACAGATTGCTGACAAACTTGGACTAAAATACCAGCCTTTGGAGAAGGGAGTGATCCAATTGGATGGCACTTTGGTTAATACTTTGGGTATTATCAAGGATATAAATCTCACTTTGCATGCTTGTCCAAATTTTTCAGTCCCTCAAGACATATGTATCATAGACCTTCCACCCTTCTTTTCCTTGTGTTTATTAAGAGACTTTACAGCCAAGATAGGTGGTTACGTATTAGCTGATTGGTCACACATGTTATTTAGAACAAGATATGGAACTAAGGTTACCATCAAGTCTGAAAGGTTGGCCAAAGACCACATTGAGCCATATAACCCAAGCCCCATCAATGCTATTCCTTTTGCTGCAAATGCAAATTGTGTTGTTTCTACTGACAATGAACTAGCTGCTGCTCAAGAACTCCAATCAGAAGCTGTTCTTGATGTGCTGCTACATGAATGGGCAGTTGAGAATGTATCAGACAACCCTGTAGACCTCATTCAAGATGCTGGTATGGGAAACTATGTCATTCTTGAGCCTAATACCGAGATTCCAAACTTGAAGAAGTATGCAGATCAGTTATTGCAACCGCTTAATGGACTTTGGGAGATGTTCTTTGATGGTTCTAGAAGTAAAAATGGAGTAGGAGGAGGTGCAATGTTAATTTCTCCACAAGGTGATAGGTACTACTCTGCATTCTGTTTTTCTTTTGCATGCTCCAATAACACTGTTGAGTATGAAGGCCTTGTTCAAGGTCTAGAGTGGGCAAGAAAGAGAGGAATAACCAACTTGAAAGTGCATGGAGACAGCGAATTGGTTGTTAATCAGGTAAGGGGCCTAAATGTAGCTAAAAATGACACACTGAAATCTTATAGAAATAGAGTGTGGAACATGCTTGAAGAATTTGATGCCTTTAATTTAGTGTATATCCCAAGAAATCAGAACAAGCATGCTAACAGGCTTGCAGCGATTGGAGCATAGTTGGATATTCCAAATGACATCAAAAAAGATAAGGTGCAGCAGTATGTCAAGGTTGTAGTCAGACCATCAATTCCTGACAACAACGTTCACTGGCAAGTCTTTGATAGTGATGAGCAGATCCTTTCCTTCTTGCTTGAGGAAGATCAGTTCTCCATGGTGAATCAAGCAAAACTCAAGCAGTAGTATGGTGATCAGGTCATACAGTTAAAGACAAATAAATTACCCAAAGGCCTTGTTACCTTAGAGTCGATTTTCAGTACTGATAATCAGCTCAAAAAGGGTAAAGCCAGCTTGCAGATCAAACAAGAACACTATGAAGAGCTGGAGATCTTCAAAGGTAAGCTCCTTAAGATAGGCAAAATTTGTTCACCTGAAGATAAACAAACTTTTGTTGCTTTATGCCAAGAATTTCTTGATGTCTTTGCTTGGGAGTATTCTAATTTGAGAGGGTTTGATCCCCACATTGCTCAGCACACAATTGAATTAGAGCCTAATGCCAAGCCAGTAAGGCAGAAACAAAGGCCTTTGAATCCCAAGCTCGAGCCCTTAATGATTAAAGAGCTGACCAAATTAGTTGAGGGGGGTATTGTCTTCCCTATCAAGCACACTTCATGGGTTTCTAATCTTGTACCGGTTAGAAAGAAAAGTGGTGAGATAAGGCTCTGTGTAGACTTCAAGGATCTTAATCGATCCTCTCTAAAAGACCACTACCCACTGCCCTCCATGGAATGAATCTTGCAAGAGGTTGTTGGTTCTAAAAGGCTCTCCTTACTAGATGGTTTTTCAGGATATAATCAGGTGTTGGTTAAAGAGGAAGATCAGTTTAAGACTACTTTTACAACTAAATGGGGCACCATGGCATAAAAAAGGATGCCTTTTGGTTTTTCCAATGCTGGTGCCACATTCCAGAGGGCTATGGACATGGCGTTTCAAAGCTTGATCAACAAGATTATACTAATTTACCTAGATGACATAATAGTGTATTCTGAGAATGCTAATGAACATCTGTTACATCTTAGGCAAGTGTTTGAAAAATGCAGAGAGTTTGATATCTCTCTCAATCCAAAGAAGAGTATCTTTGCTGTTCATTAAGGGAAACTATTAGGACACATAGTGTCAAAGCAGGGAATCACTATTGACCCTGAAAGAGTCAGAGCCATACTTAAGTTGTCGTTGCCTAATAATAAGAAGGGCCTACAGAGCTTTCTAGGACAAATCAACTTTTTAAGAAGGTTCATTCCAGATGTTGCAAATCTGTTACAACCTTTAATAGCTATGTTAAAGAAAAATGCAGTCTTCAGTTGGACGAAGGAGGCCAAGAATAGTTTTGAAAAGGTTAAGGAGGCCTTAGCAGCAACTCCCACACTGGTAAATCCCAAATTTTTCAAAGATTTTTATCTGTATGCTTATGGTAGCACAAGTAACATTTCTGCAATATTGGTTGAAAAAAATGAAGAGAATCTAGAGCAACCAATAGCCTTTTTTAGTCAAGGTCTGGTCCACTACGAACATAAATACTCCTTTGTAGAGAGGCATTTCCTTGCCGTGATCAGAAGCCTGAAGAAATTCAAGCCTTTGATTTCTCACAATAAAATTCATATCTTTGTGGTGCACTCAAGTGTGAAGGAGTTTCTACTAAATAAAGACCTGAATGAAAAAAGGGTAGGATGGGTCACCAAGGTCATGGAGTATGACATAGACATCAAGATCACCAAACTAGTGAGGGGTAAGGGTCTTTGTGAGCAACTTGCTATAGGATCAAGTAGTAAAACTGAATTAGAAAAGGATGTTATCCTTGCCAATACAGATGAGCCTCAAAATGCTCAAGATGATGTGCATGTGGGGATAACTAATTGGGTTCAATATATGACCCAATTTTTACAAACTGGCAAGTGTCCACTAGGTTTGAATAGAGCCAAAAGAAGATACTTTAGACTATAGTCCATACCATATGTGTTGATGGGCAATATTCTTTTTAAAAAGGATCTGAATGGTGTCCTATTAAGATGCATTCATAGTGACCAAATTGAAAAAGTGCTTTAGGAGTTTCATGACGGAGTTGCAGGAGGTCACTTTGCTCCCAGAACTACTGCCTGGAAGGTCATCAGATCTGGTTACTACTGGCCCAACTTGTTCAAGGATGCGTATGCCTAGTCAAGGAAGTGCATCAAATGTACTCTATTTTTAGGAAAGGAAAAGCTACCTGCTCTGCTCCTGCATCCAATTCAAGTAGAACAGCCCTTCATGAGATGGGGCATTGATTTTATTGGACCAATAAATCCAACTTCCAATTCTGGTCACAAATGGGTACTCACAGCCACTGACTATTTTACAAGGTGGATAGAAGCGGCTACATTAAGGGAAGCAAAATAATCCTCAGTGTTGAACTTCTATGAAGATATAGTCACCAGGTTTGGAGTGTCTGACTCCATCATATCTGATAATGCCCTTGCATTCACGAGTCTAAGGGTAACCGACTGGGCTGTCAGGCATGGCATTCATTTGAGCACATCTTCAAATTATTACCCTCAAGGTAACAGCCTAGTTGAGAGCACGAATAAGAACCTCATCAAAATTATTAAAAGAACCATAGAGGATAATCAAAGGACCTGGCACGTCAGTTTAAAGAATGCACTTTGGGCAGATAGAGTGACCCCTAAGAGGTCTATTGGTAACTCGCCATATATGTTGGTCTATGGCAAAGAGGCAAGATTACCACTATCAGTGGAGCTTCCGGCTCTTGATATTGTTCGCCAGTTGGAGATGTTCGAGGAGCAGGACCCCATGTCTGTAAGGTATGCATAGCTCATGGAGCTCGAAGAATCAAGGGACAAGGCAATGAAAACTTTGGAGGATCATCAGCTCTAGACAAAGAGGACTTTTGATAAGAAGGCTACAGGAAAGTTTTTTAAGGAGGGAGACCTAGTGCTCAAATGGGACATTCTTAAAAGTAGACTAGGCCATCACACCAAGTTTGACAATATGTGGACTGGTCCATTCATTATCACAGGCTATAAGGAGTGCAATGCATATCAACTAGCTACAACAGAAGGTGAAGTGCTTCCTATCCCAGTCAATGGGATACACCTTAAGTCCTATTTTCAAATCTGACATGGTCTATCTATTGTACATAATAGGTAGGCTTTATGTTTTCCATAAGTGTTGTTTCAACACAGTATATATTTCTCTTTTGGTTTCCCCTGTCTTGCCATTTTGGCAACCTGTTGTGTCCTATAAATCTCATGAGGTCGAGGCCATGTGCAAGACTGACGTTTTAATTGTTCTTTGAGTTTTCTAATGACTCCATGCCCAATGGATAAGCCTAGTCATTGGTTCTCATGTTTAGCAAGAAAACATCCCGCAAAGGTCACCAAAATTATTGCCTCTATTTTACCTACAGTTAAATCAGGCGAGATAACCAAATGTTAGATCTTCAGAGGCCAATGGGACATTCACACAAGGGCAAAGACTCTGCATCTGTTGCTAGGTCAAGGGGAACTCAGTGAGAGAAGACAGCCTGGGGAGATTCAACATGAAAATCATCCAAGGAGAAAGTCGAAAAGACTCTCCTACTATCTGGCCGACTGACTGTTTGATTTATTCCATCCTGAGTAGGTCGCTGGGACCTAGTCTCTGTCATGCCGAATGAGCCTGCAGAGCCTATCGCTATAACAGAGAGGGTTCGGTATGACCTCTAACCACGTGGTTTTCCTTGGCCGATAGGCCATTCAATCGTCATTCGCCGAGACTCTCGGCGACCATAGGCTTCGGGGAGACCTCTAGGGTTCGGTGGGAAGTCCCAACGAAGGTTCAATGTCTCACCGACATGTGAAGAGTCTCGGAGTGAGAAATGCTTTCGGAAAAAGAGTTGGGGCTTTGCTGGGAGGTCTTGGCGAGGATGAAAGTATCGCCGAAATGAAAGGATGGACCTCGATGCAGAAGATCTCGGCAGGAGTCCGACCGACACAAAGAACCTCAGTGTAACTAGGGGACTTTGCCAGAATGTCTCGCTGACATTCAATGTCTTGCCGAAAGGGGGAGACGAACTCAGAAAGAATGCAGGAGTTTGGCGTGAGTCTCAATGAAAGCAAACGAAATGGAGCTCGGCAAGAGTCATAGAGCTTGATATAGAGTCTTGGCAAATAGAGATGGTCTTGCCGACCGCAAGAAGACCCCACCAAAACATGAAGGGCTTGCCAACAGATGATGTCGCCCGGAGGTAATGCCGACAATGGGAAGTCCTAGCGGCATATGAGGTGTTATCGGTAGGAGTCTTGCCGAATGGTGAAGCCTTCAGAATGAAGAAAGAGTTCGCCAAAGGAAAAGGAAGTCTACAGGAGGTCTCAGCGAATGGAGGGTGTCTCAGTGACAAAAGCAAATATCGGTATGACTCAACGGTGCTCACTGGGACTTCTAACCGGATCTGTTTGTCTTGCCGATGGTTTTGGCAGTATCAACATGACTTCTAAAGCTGCAGAGACACTTGATCAGATCGGCAAGACACTTTCAGTGTCTTGCCGAGATGCAATTCTGTTTAAAGGGATTTTTGACCAGCTGCAGGGCTCGCGTGGAGGGTGCTCGACTAACCAGAGGGATCTAAGGCGAGCCGTGGCAATCTGATCAGAACGTGGAATGCCAACGCAGGACGAATGCAACATATATCTATTCTGAGCTTGGGAGGCATTCAATGGGGCTCTTCAATAGGGGACTCAGTAGTTGGACATGATGGATTAGAAGAATTAATGCTACAAAAGATTAGGAGAAGGCTTCTCCAAGAGCGGTTCTTCACACCGACACCAACAACAGGGACACGTAGGGGCTTCAGCATTAATTTCGACCAAAAGATCTGAGATAGATCTTTTTCTGAATGGGGATATTTTTGTAAGCCCTAATGGGCCGATATCAGTTTGTATATAAGGCATTTTGGCCTTTTTTGTAAATAGTTCTGATTGCACACTGTGAAGAGTTAGTGATTTTCAATCAATCCTTTCTCAGTCAATGGATGTTTTCTGTAACTCAACTGGAATCCTGAGTATAACACAAAGTTTACCTTTAAAGTTCATGTTCATGTTTTTATTGATTCTCATTTTTGTATCTTTCTTTTGTACATGCAAGTCTATAGCTGTGTTTTCACATTTCTGCATTTGTATCTTAAGGTTGTGAAATTGATCTTTCCTTCCCAAGGTGTATGTGTAGGCCAGACCTGTTAGGACTAAAGCATTAAGTTTCAAAGAGATTGTTCTAGGTATGTAAATCAATTGAATTAGGATTTCAAGTGTGTGTTCTTACTATGTTCATTTCATGGTTTCTCATTAATACGGTGTATCACCATAGGTTTAGTTTCATTTTTATGTATCTCTTTCCTCTTTCCTCTCAAAGAAGCAGTAGTTTAGGTGATACCCAAAGGAAGTTGGCCTTCTCCGGAGGTTCAGTTCAATCATAGGTGACCCATAGCCTTGGACTGATCCCATGTTGCTGTAGAATGCTCAGTTTTTTGTAAAACTTTGCACATGGTGCAATTCTAGGTGACAACAATTACACCGATAGGTGTAGTGTACAATGGCAGCAAGGGGGGAGAGTGGGATGCTTGTAAACAATTTTTTGTTAACGTTTTTAGGAAACTACTAAAATGGATGACATACATTATATAAATAATACATTCTAAATATAGACTATTAATTATTAGGTTTTAGATCTAATGATGGATATTTTGTTGGCCTGTCTTGCCCTAGAATGTAACTCTATTTTTTGAGGGAATTGTATTATAGTTGAGGTAGAGAGATGGTGATGTATTTTGAGAGTCTATTAGCAATCATGTTGTCTCTTGATCTCTGGTGGTGATACACCTATGAGAAGCTTGCTTTGCAAGTATATTGTAATCTTGGTGATTTATTGAATAATATATTGGGCAGCTTTTGGAGTGTGGGGTTTTTCTTCTTAAAGGGTTTTCCGTAGGTAAATCATTGTGTCACGGTATGCATGATATTTATATTTATTTCTATTTAAGTTTCTATAACTGTTAAAGATCTATAAAAAATTTGCATTACTCTCCTCTCAAGATTAGTTTAGGAAGTTGTTCCACTACCTTAGCTTCCTTACAAGTGGTATTAGAGCTTGATCACCTTTGTTTTCAATTGTGGGTTTTTGAGTTTTTTTAACTAATCCAGATTTGAGTGGGAGATTGTGTAGAAGGTACTTTGTGATCTTGTTGCAGGAACTTTCAGATGGAAAGTTCATCAAGGAGAATGGAGGTGGATAAATTTTCTGCAAATAAATTTGAAATGTGGAAGTTGAAGATGGAGGATCTATTGATAGATCGAGATCTATGGGATGTTGTTGATGAGAATGTTTCAAGGCATGCAAATCCTACTCAAGCCACTCAATATGATGTTATGGACTGTAAAGCCAAGGGTCTAATTAGATTGTGTTTGGAAAACTCTATTTTAATTAATGTCCATGAGGAGACCTCTACAAAAAAACTATGGAAGAAGCTTGGTGAGATGTATTAGGCCAAATCTTTAGTGAACAAGATTTTCTTGAGGAAGAAGTAGTATTCCTTGAGAATGGAAGAGGGTGGATAAATCATAGACCACTTGGAAGCATTCAATATGTTGGTGGCTCAATTGGAATTAGTTGACTGTGTCAAAATGGATGAGGAGAAAAAATGCCAGATCTTGCTTTATTCTTTGCCTGATTTGTGGGATTCTCTTATTATGGCTATTGGGAGTACTTTTTTTATTTTGAAGATTGAAGATGTGGTGGGTTCTTTTCTTTCTGAAGAGAAGAGGAGGAAAGTACTTGTCACTACCAAGGAGGCCCAAAATGGTCATGGAAGACCTAAGGAAAAAGGAAAGAAGAATGAGAAGCATGACAAATCCAAGTCTATGGGGAGATCTAAATCTCTTGGAAAGTCCAAAGTTATATGTTGGAATTGTGGTAAGCCTGGACATGTTCATAAGGAACGCAAAGAAGAAAAGAAGAAGAAATTTGATTCTGATTTTGAGTTTGAGAAGGAAGATGGTGACACATTGATTGCAGCTTTGGCAACTTGTGTAGGTAATGATGCATGGTTAATTGACTCAGGTGCATCTTTCCATATGACCTTTAATAGGGAATGGTTTTCTCAATATGAAGAATTTGATGGAGGTAAGGTGTACTTGGGTGATGATTCTCATTTAGACATTGTTGGTCGTGGTAGAGTTAAAATCAAATTTCTTGATGGTAGAATAAAAAAGATTAATGGTGTGTTCCATATCCCTGGATTAGCACCAAAAAAATTATATGTAAGAAAACTAATAGATGTGGGTGTGTAGGTAGTATTTTTTGATGCAGGATGCAAGATGGTTAGAGGTGATATGTTGATTGCTAGAGGTGTCAAATATGGAACATTGTATATAAGCTTAATGCATGCACTGTTGAGTGTAATAATAATTCTATGAAAATAAATTTTGTGGAAGAAGTGATGGTTTCCCCTTCAACAAATGGTGATGGATTTTGGGTACCCAAGTGTGCTCTTTCTTCTGAATCAAGTTTACCTATAGAGAAAACTATGTTATGGCACTAGAGACTTGGCCACATTGGAGAAAAGGGTCTAAGGACCTTGAAAATAAAAACCTTTCTAAAGATTTATTTGATTGTAATCTTGAATTCAATTTTTGTGAGCATTGCATTTATGGAAAACAAAACTACATTCAGTTTTACTCGAGTTCTCATAAATCTTATGGTGTATTGGATCTTATTCATTCTAATGTGTTTGGTCCTATAGATGTTCCTTCGATTTGTAAATCCATATATTATGTTTCATATATTGATGATTATTGTAGAAAGACATAGGTATATTTTCTAAAGAGTAAATTTGAAGTTTTCAGTCAATTTAAAGAATTTAAAGAAATGGTTGAGTTGCGGACTGGAAAGAAAATAAAATGTTTAAGGAATGATAATAGCAACAAATTTTTCTCTAATTATTTTGATAGATTATGTAAAGATTGTGGTATTCATAGACAAAAAACAACCCTGTATTCTCCAAAATAGAATGGTGTTGTAGAAATAATGAACAAGACAATGATGGGAATGCTAGGAGTATGTTGAGTGATGTTGGCCTAGAACAATTTTTTTGGGCTGAAGTTGTTTCCACTTATTTTTACCTAATTAATAGGTCTCCTACACCAGCTCTTGTTGATAAGATGCCTTTAGAGGCATGGTCATGTTGCAAGCCTTCATTAAGACATCTTAGATTTTTTGGTTGTGAGGCATATGCACATGTGCCAAAGGAGAAGTGAACAAGGTTGGAGAACAAGGCTATAAAATGTATCTTTATTGGATACAGTTATGGTGTGAAAGGATACAAGATTTGGAAATCTATTGTACAAAAGGTAATATATAGTGGAAGTGTTATGTTTAGAGAAACTAATCCTTCTTTTGTTACTGTATACCTTAGAATTTATCCTACTCTAAATGTGCAAAATAACTTAAGAATGCAAATAATAAAATACCAAGGACACCTCAAGATTAGCCAAAAGAGTGATATAACGAAAAGGAAAATGAGTAAAATGAAATACAAATAGTTTCACCTTCCTTGCTGTTGATATTTCTTTGATTGGCCCTTGCTTGGAATGGTTTGTGTGCTCCTTAGATGATTGCTTGAATGACTAAATGCAAGATTCAATGTGCAATATGATCAAGAGAGATGGCTAAATGATGGCAAAGGATTGAGATTTCAAATTGACAGCATGTAGTTATGAAAATACCAAGTGTTGAAAATGCCCTTGAGGAGGGGGTATTTATAGGAGAATTTGAATTCTCTAGAGAATTCAACGGTCAAGATTGCATCCAACAAGGCCAAGATGAAGGGCTATGGTGGGTTGAGAACCCACAAGCCCTCACATCTTGACATGTGGAGGGTGAAGTGGACAAGAGGATATGAGGTGTAAGTGAGGTGTCAAGAAGGTACATGAGGTGGAGAAAGGACATGCACCTTGGGGGATGAGGGATTTCCACAAAAAGGGATTTCTTGTCCCCAAGTGGGAGTGAAAGGGACATTTGAGGAATTTTAGAATTCCTCAAAAATCTACATGGGAAAAGGAAAGGTGGTTGGGAGGATAAATGTGAATTAAAAATTCACATTCCTAGGATGATCTAGAGGATAAAAGGTGGGCTCCAAAAAGGTGGGACTTGGTCACATGTGGAGATTGTGACAAGTCCAAGGTTCTAGAAGCCTTGGGAGAATGGAATGTGAATTAAAAATTCACATATGCTGAGGGAAATCTAGGATAAAATAAAAAGGAATTAAAAAATTCCCTTGAGAATGATTAGGCTTCTTAATTAATTTATAATTAGAGGATAATTAAGGGCTAATTAGGATTAAAAGCCAACTTGCAAAAGTTGGAGGATGTGACACATCCTAATCAAGGATTAGGCATGTGCACATCCTTAATGAAAAGATTAAGAAATGGATTAGGATTAGATGAAAATGACATGTGAGGAATTAAATAAATGTAATATTTATTTAATTTATTTGATGAAAAGAGGATTATGGAGGGTAAGGTATTTAATTATTAATTAAATACCTTAGGGATTT
>VDFB02183345.1:0-61650 GCA_007258455.2 Sequoia sempervirens | reverse complement strand
AGATACAAAGATTACAAACGGAAATTGCAAACCATATGGCTTGGGCCATATGAAATAAGGCCAGTCTTTCCAAATGGAGCATTGCAACCACAAACAATTGATGAAGTCAGGTTCTCATTGCTAGTCAATGGTCACAAATTAAAGCTTTATAAGAAACCATTACAGAAGGATGAATTCCTTCTTACATTATAGCAACATTTTAAACCTAACATGAAAAATTTAGCAACAAAAACAACCATCTGTACAAATGTATCAGTATACAAGCTACATAACTTGCCTGCTGATGTTCCACAAGTATAATTTCTTCACAAATTTCATGTGCACACATCGCACAGGTGATAATCATCAATATTCATTTCTTCGATCAATGAGTAGATGTAGAGTGAACTTGTACTAACACAAACCAAAAACAAAGGGACATGTTGTTACATGCACCTGTAGCATTCACATATCCATCATAATATATATCCATTCATTATTAAATTTACATCATCTTTTTGCATGTGTAGTAATATACATGTCCACTTCATTCCATTACATCACCTTTTCATCTCTACCATAACCCGTAATAACTATCACTTCACCTGAAGCATACTCTACACAACCTTTTCTTTTCATACATCACTCTAGCCTAATACCCATGCACCACACAATCACTGTATATCATAACTACATGCAACTCATATCCATCATGACAAGTCTTTTCAAAAATTACTTGCATGGTGCAATTCAACTTCTCCACACGAGTTGCAAATCAATTCAAATAATAATTCCAGGTACACTCCACTTTCACAATAATAATTATCATTTAAGCTTACTAATTTTATGTATATTTATTGATTCATTTAGGCATGCCAAATAGATTATTTTAAATCTCCACTACTTTCTATTTATATATCCATCCTATCCATACGAGCTAAGTGTGGACACTTAGCAGGATTAGTTGGGGGGAGGGTATTCAAGAATATTATTCCTCAATTTTTTTGTCCATTTCAAACCTTTTTTTTTTGACATTTTTTTTTCCACCATCACCAAGATACAAAGAGATTAGTAGAGGAATTTAGAGGTTTATTTGGGTGTTATAGAATAGCATAGCATAAGCAATGTAATTGGGGTGATAGAATAGAACATAGGAAAAATGTGAAGTAATTGTAAAGTGACTGTGAAATCACAAAGCATTATAATGGGAGGTGATATAATATGCAGAGAGCCAACAACACAACCAAATATTAGATGACAAGCTTTGTTTTCCCATTTTCCAATGAGCTAGCTAGTTACAATATTCTCTGAGGCTCACATAATTTAATGAGGTTATGACCCAATAGTTTGCAGCCACATTACATAATGATGAAGCAATTGTTAGGGGAATAATGATAGATTCCTTAGAAGCTACTATAGCTAAAGTATCTGGATTTCCAAGGATAGGAGAAGAATTTCTAGCTAGGGAAAATGCCATTGTTGCAAGGAATGGATTTTCCCAGCTAGGAGAAAATCTAGATTCTTCTCCCCAACGTATTAAATGATTGTCTTTATCCTAGATTTGGGCTTTAGTTGCTTCTTATGTAGTTAATTATTTGACCTATGATGGGATGCAATCATTTTTATATATAGTTCATTTTAAGTTGTTAAGTCATCTTCGCCATAATAGGCATGTAAATGTTCCTAATTTCTTGTATAATCTATTAAAGATAATGTAATATAGATACAAGAGGAAACGAAACAATATAAAATTGTCTCATTTTTGTTTGATTACATTGTTGACAAAGAGGAGTCTTAGGGCTTAGTTTTTAAATATTTCTTGGGAAATTTTTCTTAATTGTAATAATATCAATAGTATCCTCGAACTGCCTAATGAGGATAATAGGGTTCAAGAACAAATAATAGAAGAACCTTCTATTTCTCTAAAGGAGGAAATTCCCTTTGGCTTCCATTCTACAACACCTACCCATAGCACAATAGAGCCAAAGGAGCACGTTTACAAGAAAATCAACCTACAACCTCTGCCGAGCGACCCACAATAGAGAGAAAACAAGAACCCCTTGTTTCAAAGAGGCCACAAAAGGGCAAGAAAAAAAAGGTGGAGCTTATTCTTCTACACCTGCAAAATTGCTGAAGAAACCCACACAAACCAAGAGGCAATCACATTACCTAAAGAAGAAGGGGGTCATGAGAGGATCAATTAAAAATCAAGAAGAATATGTTGTGGTAGAAGAAAAATAGGAAGAGGATTTTGTGATGGTAGAAATAGATAAAAATTTGGAAGGGAATACCCCTGATCATGAAACAAAGATAGATGAAAATTCAGAGGATAATTCCCATGGTGATTAAATGAAACCACCAATTATGCAACCATCATATTTTCTAGCACTTTAATACACAAGTGCTGGAAATTGAGAAGGAGATTCCAAAAAAGCCTTGTTTCAGAGGGTTTTGAATACACAAGTGCAATAGGGGATGAACAGTTTTTGTAAAAATATGAAGAAATTTTTATGTAACAAAAGAATATTAGTAAAGAATTGTAGGAAGCAATGGGAAGAATAAAACAATTGGAAGAATTATTAAAAACACATCAACAAAAGGATAGTGAGAGCGATGCAAATATTGAAGAATTGAAGGAGAAGCTCTATAAGTTTGAGCATGGGTCAAAATTGGAGGTACTAGCACAACTTACTATAGTAGAAGAAAAAAAAAAGAACCAGTTTACCAAGGTCCAATTTCTCATATCATAAACCCCACTCAGCCAACTGTGGTGTCCTTGGGTGTGGAGCTTTAGAGAAGAACACAAGAATTCTCCCAAAAAGAAAAAGAGTGGGCAAGGGAGGAAAATGAAATAATTTTCAATCATACCAAGGCATTGGAAAAACAAGAAAATGAAGTAGAAAGGTTGAAGGTAAAAATTGAGGAAATAGCAGACAAAATTTCACAATTACTAAAGTGTAGGCTGCCTGCTAGGGTTTATGCCTTATTTTTGTAGGATTTTTTTTGTGTTTCCAATTTAGCCAATTAATCAGTGACCTTCCTGTAGCAATGAATAAGAAATTCTTGTTTTTAGAAACTTTTCATGATTCCACACTTGAAATGCAAGATCGAATTTATGATTTGTACCTACACAATTATATTCTTTCAGATGTAACTATTTGGAATCCCTTGATTTTTGTAGTAGATATACAAATCAGAGCTCTAGCCTCGTATATCAGAAATGAACAATAGAGGGGAATTTTTTTACAAGAATACAATGAAAAGGAATGAAAAAGAATTAGCAGATCCCAATGCAATCATAGAAGAGTGGATATAACTTCTAGATTATAGAGGTGTGGAAAAGAAGATAATGAATATCAAAGAATAAGATTATGTGATAATGATGAGATTAGCTACAAGACCTATTAATGCAACCTTCAAATTTGTGTAGAAAAGATGGGAAGAGTTAACACTTGAGCTAAAGAAAAAGGAGCCACACTCCCTTTATAATTTTGTAGCCATTGTTAGAAGATCTCATAAGTACATAGAAATTGCAAGAAAATATGGGGTTACATGGTTTCCACTCATCTTTCATCCACCTATTCTCCTCTTTCCAGTACCACACTCGACAAGGAAGAAATGTAGGGAGGGAGAAGTAGTAGAGAAAACCATATTGGAAAAGCTCACAAATAAAAAAGACTATTATCTGAAATAGAAAAAAGGAGTTGACATTGTAGCTGATTTCAGGGAGATAGCTCTTCAATATAACCTCCAGTCTTAAAAGTTTCTTGAGAATAAGAAAATAATTTAGTTGGGGGAATGATGGGTTTATATAATGACTAGTTTTTCCTTCATCGGTTATGCTTTTATCATTTCATTTGCTAAGTTTCACAAAAATTTCCAAGACTTCATACATTTTCATATGCCTTTTATGCACTTTGATAGACCTAAATATGAGGAAATATAAATATGATATATTGATATATGCTTGTGTGGATGTATGGATATTCATAGGATTTAGTATGTTTTTATGGTTTAATTATGATTGTTAAAGATGTGAATGCCTTGGTAGAAAAAATAACATCTTGCAACCAAGAAGACTGTAGCTCACAACTATATTTCCCTCCTACAACAAATGACTATGGATGATTGTAGGGGAGAACGACAGTTCTAGACGGAAGTGAAGTTGGCTATTGGATAGTCAACCATGAGTCATTGCAAATGCACTTTTTTTATCCACCAATAAGACAACTAGAAGATTTTTTTTGTTCCAATTAGGAGTAACCCATGACGTGATAATTTCTTGGAAACATGTTCTTGTCATGGTGATTAACTAATTAGGGTCAGAGTCCTAGTTTTATTTTCCTTCTTCTATTTCATATTTATGGTTTTCTGTTTCAAAGACTTGTCCTCTTCCTATCCTTGAGGGAGAGTGGACATATGCATTAATGTTATATTTTTAGTCCTTGATGAATAAGACTCCTCATGAGCCTATATATTGGGATATGTGGTTGAGGAGTAGACCTTGTGGTAGTAAAAATATGATTTTTTTTACAAGTTAATAGTAATTAGTGTTAGTTTTTCTGTTATCAAGTTACAATAGATATGTACCACTGAATGAGAAATATTTTAGAGATTCTTGTTAGATTGTAAGAAGTTCAGTTTTTATGCAATAAAGGAGTTTAGTTCCCTGTCATGAATTGTTGATCAAGTAGCACATATTTGATATCTTTTGTGGTTATAACAACTAGAGCAAGGGACACTCGAGGTATTTCCAACCCAACTTATTTTCTGTTACTAAATCAGATGCTATAATACAATTTATTTAAGACAAGTTTCCAATTATATGCATGTGAATTTCATGAATGATATTCTATAGCATGAATTACATTGAGTCATTCTCTAGAGAAGTTAGAGCTTAAAAGTTAGGAGTTAGAAGATAGAAGTATTAGTTAGTTGCAAGTTCATATTTAATAGTTAGTAGTTATAGTATTAAGCATTAAGTACCCACAACATAAGCAACAAATTTATGTTAGTTCCCCTGTTCAACAATTTCATGCTTTATTTATTTTTCTAGCTTTTACCATTTTGATACATGTGTGACCACCTATGTTTCACTGATATAGGCATAATAGGATCCTTGAATGCACATATAGTGCTAGCACTATCAAAATCTTACGAGCCCTGGTTGATAATTAAATGAAGCCTTTTGTAAAGGTTTGGTGAACTGTCCAATTAGGAACCCATCCTTTGAATTGTGTGTTTTCTTGAAAACACCAAGTTAATCAAACCTTAGAAAGGCCTTACACAAATGATAGTTGAATAAGTCAATGAACAATTGAAGTGGTAGAGGTAAATACAAATCACAATGTTGAAAGCATAGATGCAAGGATAAAAGAAACCTTAATGAGTTGAATATGTGGCAAAATTTTTTCCTAAAAGATCTCCCACACCCCTAGAAGGTTTTAGCCATTATAATGCCTTTGTCACATTTCCTAAGAAAATGGAAAAGAAGATGATAGCAATTTGGAGAAGTGAAGGATGTTATTAGCATGGTAGAGCATTTAAAGTAGTTGGATGACTTGGGCAACAAGTTGCAAATATATAGAGACCATTTGGCCAGTTGTTGCACAATGGAGGACATCTAGGGGAATTTTAGTGAGTTGCAAAATAGATGTAGATAATATAGGGCAGTTTGATCTAGTTTGGAGAATCTCCAAGAATCTAGGAGCTATTCAAGGAGTCTTGGATAATAGATAGGGTCAAAGAAATAAATTTTCTTCATTCAAACACCATTTTGGAGCATTTTAGGGAGTTGAAAAGTAGGGATGACAGTTTTAGATGCTGAAGAAGTTTTGAACCAAAAAACTAAAGCACACAAATGTCTTTCAATCCTCAAAACATATTCCTAATCTCTAGCAAGTTGTTGACAAACTTAAAAGGAAGCTTAAGGGCAGTTTTTAGGGAGTTATAACTTCTTTTAACATTGTATTGTAACTCCTTGAAGGTTCTTTCAAGTCAAGACAACTTTGTAACTCCATTTTAAAGCATGTACAATAGTATGTAACACATTTATGATCAATAAAGATACAATTTTTTACCTTCTTAGAGTTCTTTCATTGTGTAAATTTCTTCAAGATGGTTGATGTAATCTTGTGGTGATGTCTTTTTCCCCTTGATTTTTGTCCTATTTTCATTGCCTCTGTGCATAAAGTATGTATTTTGAAGGTTGTAAGACCTCTCGAATGTTTGATTAACTTGGTGCTATAGGTAGACACATATTTCAGAGGATAGCTTCCTAACTGAACAGTTCACCAAACCTTTTACAAGAGGCTACATTTAATTATCAACCAAGGCTTTGTAAGCTTTTGACAGTGTTGACACTATATGTGCATTCATGGATTCTAGCACAACCTATATCAATGAGTATAGGTGATTTACATGTGTACAAAAAAAGATAAAGAACTAGAAAAAGGAAATGAAATGATTAATGGAAAAAAAGGGGAAATAACATAAACTGTTACTTGTGTTGTAGGTACTTATCACTTAAGACTTTGACTACTAACTTCTAAGAATGAACTGTAATTAATTACTCTAGGAGTATGAACCAAAGCTATAAAATCTAATCCAATTACAAAATCACATTTATAAATCCACATGCATGTAAATGTAAACTATCTTAATTAATAATACATGAAGTAATTTAATAAAAAAAGATAGAGTGGATAACAATACCTCAAGTGGCCCTTGCTTGCGTTGCTACTTCCACAATAGAGATCAACACTTACTACTTGATCAACAAATCATGATATTGAATTAAATCCTTTATTGTATGATAACTCTAAACTCTGACAAGAATCTAATCAAGGTATCTCATTCAAAAATATATATTCATTGTTCAACTGATAGCATGAAACTAACAATGATAAAAAAAAACAAGATAACTAGTAACTAAATTCTCTCCCCACAACAAATCCAACTATATAGGGTCTGTGAGGAGTCTTATTCATCTTAGGACTGAAAACAAAACCATAATGTTTTTGTCCACTCTCCCTCAAGAATAGGGAGGGGACTTAATATTATAACAAAAAATAATAATTGAAAGTTAGAAGAAGAAAAACCAACTTAGAACTCTTCCCTAAAGGTTAACCATAATGACAAAGACGTGTTTCATAGGAATTGTCACATCACATGTTACTCCTACTCAAAATAGACTCCTTTCAATCATCTTATTCAGTGTGCTTGTAGTGACTCATGATTGACCATTCAATATTCGCCTCCATTCTTCTCTGGAGCCATCACACTTTAATCATTTTGGCTACTTCCTACAATTGCTTGCAGTCCTTATGCTATGGGTTAGAAATCCTAGTTGTTGTCGGTTATAGTTCTTCTAGTTGCAAGAGGTTAGTTTCATTCTAAAGCACACACATCATTAATAACCATAAATTAAGAATAAAGTCATACTAAATTTCATGATCATTGATACATTCACTCATACAAATGTCATCATATCATATTTGCATTACCACATACTAAAGTATTGTTTAAGATGCATAAAAGGTATAAAATATGTATAAGTCTTAGGCTTTCCTGTGAACTTTGGAAGATTGAAATGATAAAAGACATAAAAATTAATAAAGAAAACCAGCCATAAACTGAACCCATCACTCCCCCCAAGCTGTTGCTTATCCTCAAGCAAATTCAAGGTTGGAGGTTATACTATAGAGCAACCACCTTGAAATTAGACACAATGTAAACTCCCTTGACCTACTTCAAATAATATCCTTTCTAGTCTGAGAGCTTCACCAATCTTTTGTTCTTTGCCAATTCTTCTTCCCCTCATTTCTTCCCTGTCTAGTGTGGTATTGGAAACATGAGGATAGGAGGATGGAAGACAAGTGGAAACCATGCATTTAGTGCGATGTCTATGTACTTGTGAGACCTGTGAAACATAGCTACAAAGTTATAAAGAGAGTGTGGCTCCTTTATTTGTAATTTTGGAAAAAGTTCTTCTAAAAAAATTTAAAGGCTTCATTAATAGTTCATGTGGCTAATCCCTTCATCATTTCATAATCATGTTTTATGATATACATTATTTGTTTCCAACGCCTCTGCAATTCAAGAGTTCTAACCACTGATCTATGACTACATTAGGACCCATTGATTCTTTCCTGAGCTGTAAGGAAATATATTTTTCTCTTTCAGGGTATTCTTGTAGTATTGTGCCCCTCTGATGCTCATTTCTAACATAAGAGGCCAATGCTATTTGAAGATCACCTACAAACATCAATGGATTCCAAGTGGTATCATATGAAAGAACATAATTGTGTAGATAGAACTCACATAATTGATCATGCATGTTTGATGTGGAATTGAAGAAAGTATCTAAAAATAATATTCTCTTGTTCATTGCTATAGGAAGATAACTAATCAATTGGCTAAACTAAAAACATATTGTAACAGTATGCTTTTCTAGATTAAACTATGTCAATTTTGATGCAAAAAAAATTCACACAGTTTAATCCAGAAAAGCATACTATTACAATTATGGACTGTGGAAATTTACTATCTTTGATTAAAAAAATATTTTTTTCCTGCAAGAATAAAGCATAAAATCTAGCATGTGGCCTGCACTTTAGTAATTATGCTACCTTGTTTGCTATTTTTTCAATCTATACCTTCAATTGTTTGACTTCCACTATTTTCTTCTTCAGTGCCTTGGTGTGATTGGATATCAATTCAACTCTCTCCCCTACCCATTCTTTCCTTTCCTAGGAGAATTCCTATGTTCTCTTCCATAATTCAACACCTAAGGACACTATATTTGGTTTAGTGGGGGGTTTAATTTGAGGAATTGGGCCTTGAGATATTGGTTCTTTACCTTCTACTTCTACTATGGAAAGCTATGCCAATATCTCCAATTTTGATCAATGCTCAAACTTATGAAGCCTCTTCTCCAATTCTTTAATCCTAGCATCCCGTTCACTGTCCTTTTGTTGGTATGTATTCAACAACTCCTCCAATTGCTTTATTCTCTACATTGCTTCCTACATTTCCTTATTAACATTTCTTTCTTTAATAAAAAGTTGTTCATCCTATCCTAAAAAATACTCATCTCCCATTTCACTTGTGTATTCACAACCCTCTGAAACAAGGCTTTTTGGGGATCTTCTCCTCATTTCTTGGCTACAAAAATATCTTTTGAATCTAATTCAAAAGTGTTGGAAAAATATGATGGCTGCACAATGGGTTTTTTCTACTTCATTATCAAGGGAATCCCCCTCTGATTCTTTATTTGTGTCTACCATTACAACATCCTCTTTTGGATTTTTAATTGATCCTCTTATGGACCCCTTCTTCTTTAGGCGATGTGAATGCCTTGTTGGCATTGGAATTTTTCATTGGTGTCAATGTTTGAATAGTTGCGAAGAGTGTGTGATGTCCAAAGAAGTTGGAGTTGATGTTTGATGATCATTTATTCCACTGTTCACTCTTTCATGACTTGTTCATGATGTCACTAGCAAAGGAAGAACTTGTCATGGTGTTTTTGGTTGATGGTCTTCACTCTTTCATGACTCTTACAAAACTTGAGAGAAAGGACTCATCATGTGTGGACAATGAATTCAAAGGCTTCATTTAGTGCCAGTGTTTACAAAGGAGGTTCACCTCTTGCAAAGGGTTTTTATTGCAAAGATTTGAAACAAACACATGAAAGGAGAATCACATGAAAGGAGTTATATTTTAATCAAATATATGTTTCAAAAGTGTCTTCACATCCTATAATCTAGAAACCTAAGGCCTAGGGTTTATCTTTTGTAAAGGTTCACAAAGGCAGGTTTGTTTTATATGTTATGAGCTTGCATTATACACTCATGTGGAGGTTGAAGATTATTATTTCAATAACTAGATTGGTAGAAAACCATGATAAATTTTTTTATACAAACTTACCAACAATTATCTTATAAGAGTTCTTATGAAATGTAACTATTGGCCAACGTGAAGAAGAGAAGTTCTAGAATTACACGAGTTTGTGAACAACATAACTTAGGTTTTAATATTTGAACTGCATTTTATCAGGGTTTTAAAAATAAAAAGATAGTTTCCTAACTTTCTACATGTTGACGCCAAAAATTGACGAGGTAATAGTGCCTTATGGGAAACTCAGTTCAAGGGGGACCCTTTGTGCCAAACTGAGTGACCTCTGGATTTTAAAGAAGTTGACTTCTTCTATAACGGGTTTTGGAAAGGGAGAAGGAAATAGATATAATGAAGCAAAGTCTAATCTAAGGCGATGCGCCAAAATTTGCTGATGGGCACGATAAATCATAGATTTAGGGGCCTGAATGGTGTTGTCGCGTTCCAAAACGTCAGAGACTTAAAGCTATAGCATAAACAATTCATTCATTGACATAAAATAGTATTGCATACATACTCACTACTAAGAAGAGTCATTAGACATGATTTAGGTAAGCAAGTTTGTATTCAATATATAGAAGTTCTTTCAAATGAAATGCTTAAGACAGTATAAAGCATAATTTACAGTTTAATCAAAACATGAAAAATAGAAAGGCTGAACAGTTGGCACAGTCTGAAAGTTTCTTGCAAATAAAATAGTAAAAGAGACCTGATGTCTCTTGCTAAAAACCAGTGTGTTTTTCTCTAAAATTTTTGGACCCTTCTCTCATTGATAGAGAGAGTATATATAGCAGGAAAAGAAACCTCCCACTGCCTTGGAGAACTGCAACAGAAAAGATCCCACAATCCCCTGCAATGATGTCTGAATCAGAAGATTCTCAAGGCCGTTACAACGACATTGAGCTAGAACACAACATCCGGTCATCCAGGTGTAGGTGCATCCCTCGTAATGATGGCGGTGGTCCCAGCCAGGCTCGAGGCGACAAGTGTCATCCACCGCTGCAAATGACCATGATGAGCAGCACCCAATAGCATCTTCCTTTTCTCGGACGCCAGCTGCTCTGCATAGCTGTTCATTTCTTTATTCCAAATCTGTTCAGCTCGGGAGTGGTTTGCTGATTGCTCTTCTAGAGAAGCCTTTGTCTCTCAGAGTTCTTCCTCCATATTAGCCTTCAGGCCTTTAAATTCAGCCTCTTTCTCCTAAACTCTTTACTCATACTGCTCTTGTAGGCGCTCCAACTCCGCACCCTTTTGTGCCATCCCCTGACTATGCTCAAGGCAAACGCGTTCAAACTCCTCCTCCTTTAACTGTAGGCTCTGTCGCACTGCTTGGTTCTGGCTCTGCAGTTCTTTTGTTAAGCCTGGGTCAGCAATCTAGGTCTTCGCAATTTTTTCCTGAAGTCTGTTCCTCTCATTCTCTATTGTCAGCGCCCTTTCAGTCATTCGGGCAATAACTGCCTCTAAAGATTTCTCCTTTGTTTCTAGAAAACTCACCCTTTCCTTGGCTGCCCTGAGCTGTTCATCCTTCTTCTTTAACTGGTGACCAGTTTTGAGGAAGTTGGAAGTGACCACCCGTTGCGTTTCCTCCATGATTTCGACCTTATCTTGTGGCCGGGCTACCTTCATGTCGAGTCCGACAGCATATATCTCATAGTCTTTAGGTTGTATTTCTCCCTTAGGCTTGCTTATCCTTGGGTACATGGTTGCGAATTTTAATTCTTGTTGGGCCTCATCATACAAAGCTTGTACTTTCGGCTCGCCGGGAGCATTATCATCCTTTGCCTTGCATTGCCTCATTCTATTCGCGCGTGCCTCTTTTCCACAATCTATCTGTGCTATGAATTCGGTTGGTGATGAAACTAGCCCACCTGCAAAAGGAATACCAAAAGGAAGGGCATAGGGATAGGTAACTTTCATAGGCGCACACATTTGTTTCTTTTGGAGAGTGACTGTTTGTTGAGAAAAGTGTGGCACATTCCATAGTTTGGCCTGAGAACTATCAGCAGGGCTAGGCATTTGTAGCGGCTGAATCGGGGATTTAGCTGTAAGGCTCATTGGCCGGGAAAGGGGAGTTGCTAACAGGGTGTCATCTTGTTGCAATGGAAGGGGATCTGTAAGCATAGTGGAAAAAGAATGGGCACCAACAGGGGGACGTTATCCGAAAGTGAGGCAAGAAAAGTCTGAGCGGCAGCCGTAGGCGTGAGCACACTCGGAGGAGTAATTACAAGCGGGTGGGCCTGCGAAAACTGGGCGAATCCAACTGAATAAGTTGGACCAAAAGCAGAAGGTAGAGGGCTCAGACTTATGGCAAGAGTTGCCAGTGAAGCAGGGGCGGACACAAAGGAATGAGATGCAAGAGAAGAAGGAGCGAAATATACCTGTTGGCTGGTCGGCGGCGGTTCCAGGATCGTTCGTGACTCGCCTGCAAACTCCAGTATTTGGCTAGCAGCGGGTGTTTCTCCTCCAACAGGTCCTTGCAAAACCCTTCCTATTATACTTTCCATGCGCTGCCTTTTCGTAGGTGGACACTCACTAACTTCGGTAACTGAATACTTCTGCTGAGGTGTTAGCCTAGCTGGCTTAGCGGCCCAAGTGAGTGTATGCGAGCCTCTTGATATATTAAAACGTACGTTTGTGGCCACATAGGCGGCATGCTCGGAGACCTTGCGCTTTTGCGCTAAAGAGGATGATGCCGCTGCTTCTTTTTCATGATTCTCAGATTCCTCCCCCTCTTCGCTCCCATCAACACTAGAGCTTGGGCTGGGGTGGCCTTCCTTCCACTATCTATCAAATTTCTAGTCGTCATTTAGTTGATTGTAGGGAGCATCCAATTGTGCTACTTCCTGGTGATATTTCCAGAAAACTTTTATTTTTTCATCATTCCATTCCTCATCACTCTTCAACCTGTTATACATGCTGCGCTCCATAGGAAAATTGTCTTTGGCCACGGCCACAGGAAAGTAGAACTTGTGCCATGGGCCTCTAGTGTCTGGCGTAGGGATTTGCGTTAATTCTACAAAATCTTCATCTCTATCCGTTCGCAAATTAAGCCGCTTCTCCCAGTATGGTTGGGAAACATGGGTAACTTTCATATGTGGCTCCGATAAGTCGTTGAAAGGGTTGTATTCCCACTTATCGTTTATCAGTACCAACTCTAGATGTGCCAGCTTCTCTTCTAACAACTTGTGCAATTATTTTTTAATTAGAGTTACTGACTTGAAACTCTTCAGACAAGTGAAGAATCCCTTCTTCTTGACCCTTCCGCTGCTACAGAAAGTGAAATCAATGATACACACTTGACGAAAATTTTTCAGCGTGAGCACTCTATCTATGATGCAAGCCGAGAGCAGGAAAAAGGTTTGCCAGTAAAGCCCCGCATTCAAAGGATTGTAAAATCCCTGCCTAAAAACCAGTCACAAGCAGGGGTGTAGCTCTGCATAAATCCGGTTTGCTCTTTGGTGAGCCAGACAATATCACCTTCTCTGATTAAATCATTCAAAACCGGGGCTATGAAATAGTCTGCAAACACATAATAATCATATGATGCGGAAAGGAAAGGTGTCCATGTAGACACCAGCTTTCTTTTATTCTGCTCATAAAAAATTGATAGTGGAAGAAATCGGGCGAAGAAATCCAGATTCTGATGCAGAAACATTTGGACCAGGTAGGAAAGAAACCTAAACTTCTTCTCCGCCTGATAATTCTCAATTTGTTGTTTTATTTCTTCAACCATGAACTCAACAAAATCATACCAGAAGAGTTCATGCTGCTTGTGAAATTGTATTGCCGGTCCCAGCTGAAAGCTTTCTATCTTCTCATCGGAGTCTCGGCTGCAAACAAATGCCAGCATGGACATGACGTCCTGGAGATCATTGCGAAATGCGCCACGCGATAATGGGATACTTGGCATTTTAGTGTGTGAGATACCTTTCTTATTAGTCTCTTTTAACAAGAAATCAAAGTCGGTTTTATCTTCCTCCATATTTTTTCTCCCTTGCTCGGGCGAAAAGGCTCGATAGTCTCCTTCCTTTTACTCGGATCCGGGATACATAACATGTGCCAGATGGCCTCTGGGTTGATATGCACCCTTAAATTGTGGCCTTCAATGTAGTGGGTATCTGGATTATAGCGCTGAATAACAACATCAAACACTTCTGGACAATAGTGCACCAATGGGACCATGTATTGTGGGAGATCACTATACCAGACTCTACTTGCTATAGATTGGTCCGCCTGTGGTGCTGATAACCTTGCACAAGCTGCCTCTTTGAGGAACTTAGGGTTTTTCACAAGCTTTGGGTCATAGATATTGTCCTATTTTTTCTCAACCTTTTTCTTAGTTGCTCAATTCCTTTGGTCTATCTAGCTCTTCCGTGTGGGCTCTTCTTGTCTTGCTGGGTATACCAGGTGTGGTGTACACTGCATCCTCATAGACATATATCTCAACTGAGGAATGAATAGCCGTGAATAGTTCCTGGTTAATTTCCTCTTGCATTGGCTGAGTTGAAGATTCTGACATTTTTCTTTCTCTGAAAATTTTGTAAGCTTCTGGCTTGCGACTATGCTTGCTCTAGATAGACAGACATAAAACAACTCTGCACTTCTCCTTGCGTTTGTAAAAAAACTTTGAAATATTAAGCCTTTTCATGCAATAATAGCAACTTCCCAAGGTGGTAGGTGAAAGCAAGCCTTTTGCATTTAATTTGGTATGTACCGTTAATCTTGCAACTCGTGCAAGATGAAATGATTGCTATTCCAAGGCGGCTGGATTTCATCATTATATTTGGGCGATCGTGTGATATGCCCTGATCTCCCTGGAACTTGAACCTGCAACTGGCTTGCCAACCCTGCATTAGCATGCGCTGGTAATTAATATCCTAGCCGGAATGATTACGCCAAGCAAACGATCACCGCCTGAAAAGATATGAGTATCGCCTTGGGCTCTAGGATGCGCTTGAGAGATGACACAATAGCCTACGACCATACGTCCTCCCACCAACAAGCGCCACCTTTTTAAAACTAATTAATCAGCTTCATTTAATTAAGCACGCATCGAGCCGTGCTATCACGGATGTAACTGGCCCGAAAATGTGAACAAACGCAGGCTCGCCTTTCAAGATAGCAGCTAGCATAACATCACATTTCTTAGAGGCGGATCAACATGTGCCTTGTCAATTTTTCTATAAATAGGCCAGTAGATAGTGGGAAAAACATACTTAGCATTTAAGAAGTGATAGGTCAGTAGCAGAGTGTTAAGCAAGTCCTTTCATAGGTTAGGTGGTGAAAAAATTCGGCATTATTTTAGAAGCCTAGGGACAGTGTCAAAATAATAGATACTCCAATTCGTCTAACCTCGTATAAGTCACAAATGGCGTTCCTATGTGAGATTTCAACTAGGAGACGGAAAAGGATGACGAAGAACAAGCATTCTCTGGTTTTGATAGCCATTAAGTGGGTGTTAGGAAATGATTGCATAGAATACGAGGATAAGTATAGGGTGAATACCGACGTGTGCTCCCACTTTGTAGCGTCCATGCTGGACATTTGCGTTCCTCGGCCACTTATCCTGAAGCTGGTTAAATAAATCTTCCTGAAGAAATACCTGAATGGGCTTGGTGAGGTCATTGCGCACACTGCATATGGGATAGGTCTGCCAACAGCCAACGACCTATGTTGCTTTATTGAAGAAGAAGCTGTCGTCGTTTGGCTGCCATTCCTCAGCGGATTCCACTTGCAGACTCGTGACCAGCACCAACAGAGGGTTACTCAGGCCCTACACTTTCCTATTTCGGAGCTACAACGTGATACCTTTCTACGATATAGATTGATATACTGACTTTAGGAACTTGGTGTTTCCATCGCCACTGGCAGTTGTGCCAAATGATGCTACCAGTGCTGCTGAGGAGCCCGTGGATGAGGAAGAAGTGGACGCTGCAGTGAATGCGTCAATTGGTGCCAGTCATGCCTTCGGATAGACAACCCCTTTGCCTGCTTATTCAAAATGTAACTCTCCTGCTTTAGATAAGCCTGATAAAGGCTATCGTATATAATATACCTTGATACTTGTACATTTTGAAAAACGGCTTCCTAGCCAATTTGTAACCAAAGAACATATATATAAATATATATATTCTATTTTAAGGAAAATCCATGCTCTTTCTTGCTTCTGTGTTTAAAATTTTCTGGGTTTGCAAGTTTTATATGTTATTTCTCCGTGCACGAGTGTATTTTGTGTAAAGCAACTCTGGTGTTTCACCCGCCAATGATAATGAGTTAATTTGCCGAACAACAACTGATTTTAAAAAAAAGAACCGGCCAAACAACAAGAAAGAAAATAAAAGCGTTATTTATATATGTACAAAGTAGAGCTTAATGCCTAATGGAACAACTTAAGATGAATCCCATTGACCGGATTCCTAACGGTTCCTATTCCATATTCTCCAGCTCAAAAGCGTTGTGTTGTTTGCACCGAATGATTTTAAAGGGTCCCTCCCATAGGCTATCAAATTTACTGTGTTGACCTAGTTTTGCAGCCCTGTTGTCATATTTTAACACTAAATCTCCACTTTTTAGACCCTGGTCGGAAGTTTTCTCGTCAAACCATCGTTTGACCACCTGTTGACGGCTTGTCATTGCTATTAGGGAATTCTCCCTTTTTTTCTGCACTTCCAACAGTTCGGCGAGCCGAACCTCCATGGCTTCATTTTGTTCTATCTCAAGGGATTTCAATAACTGTATTGCTGTGATCTCCATGGAGATGGGTAACAACGCCTCTTTCCCATATACCAGTTCATAAGGCGAAGTCTTAAGGACTTGCTTAGGAGTTATGCGGTTTGCCCAGAACACTTTTCAGAGATTTTTATGCCATTCCTTCTGGTAATCTGAGCCAACCTTTTTAAGGAGTCGGACTAAGCTTTTGTTTGTCAACTCGGTTAGACCATTTCCTTGTGGATAATAGTTTGATGATGTTTTAAGAAATATGCCATTCTTTAATGCAAAGTGACATACCTTTGTACCTAGAAATGCTCTGGCGTTGTCTGAAATGATCATTTTCGGAGGGCCGAACCTTGTCACCAGTTCGAGGAAGTCTACAATCTTTGTTTCTGTTGCGCCCTTAAGGGGAACAGCTTCCGTCCACCTTGTGAAGTAGTCCGTAGCGGTTAGAATCCACTTATGTCCAACACTAGAAACCGGGTTGATCATTCCGATGAAGTCCAGGCCCCATTGTGCGAACGGTTCGTCTGCCACTATAGGTCTAAGGGGCATTGCTAAATTCTTTCTTCTATTAGAGAAGAACTGACATTTTTTACAAGCCCTTACCAGAGAGTGGGAGTCACTGAAAAGTGTAGGCTAGTAATAGCCAGCTCGCATGATCTTGATGGCGGTAGTTTTGGCGGAGAAATGTCCACCTTCGTCGCTATTATGGAATGCGTCGAGGATCCTCTGCGCCTCCCCTAAAGTAACGCATCGCAGGAGCACACCATTGAATTTTTTTTTGAAAAGGACTCCTTCTATCAGCATATACCCGTGATTCTGAAGCTGGTAATACCTTCTTTTTTGGGATGAGAGGCCTAGCGGATACCTTCCGGTTTACATGAAGTTTATTCTATAAGTCAGCCATTCATCTTCTGATCCTGATCCATTTATCAAGATGAGTTCTGGCTGTTCCTCCTTGAAAGGTACCTCCTCATTCTGTGCCATATACTCACACAGTCCTCTGCCTTTAATAGTCTTAGTAGGCTTTACCTCGATGTCATATTCTAGGATCTTGGTGATCCAATTAGCCCTTTTTTCTGTGATCTCTCCTTCCATGATGTATTCACGCACACTAGAATGTGCGACATATACTAGAACTTTGTTGCAGGAAATTAGATGACATAATTTTTTAAGTCCCTTTACTATTGCAAAGGCCTGTTTTTCGACGAAGTTATAATTCGCCTCATATTCTTTTAGGGTTTGGGAATAGAACGCCATTGGATGTTCTCCTTTTCCTTCACTATCCTTTTGAGTTGGAACAGTAGCAATACTGGACTCACTACTGAAAGCATACATTATAAAATATTTGCATTGATCTAGATTAACCAACACCCGGACTATGGAGATCACTTCCTTGACCTTTTCAAAAGCCTCCCAAGCTTCTGTTGTCCATTTGAAAGCTTGATCTTTTTTTAGCATTAGGGTGATTGGCCTAATCATTCCTGCGAAATTAGAAATAAATTTGCTGATGAAATTTACTTTGCCCAGGAAAGACTGGACACCTTGCTTATTTACCGGGAGGGGAAGTTCCTTGATAGCCTTTACTCATTCGGGGTCAATTGAAATACCTTCTTTAGACACAACATGCCCCAATAGCTTACCCTGCGGTACTCCGAATACACATTTCTTTGGATTCAGGGAAACCCCGAACTCTTGACACTTTTGAAAAACTGATTCCAAATGATCAAAATGATCATCCTTAGATTTAGAGAACACAATAAGGTCATCCAAATAGATTAGAATAAACTTATTGATCAGTTCGCTGAATGAGACATCCATTGCCCGCTGGAAAGTTGCCCTTGCATTGGATAAACCAAAAGGTATTTTAGCATATGCAAATGTTCCCCACTTGGTGGTGAATGTAGTCTTGTACTGATCTTCTTCTTTGACTCGAATCTGGTTATAGCCAGAGAAGCCATCCAGCAGAGAGAACATTTTTGATCCTGCGACAGTTTGTAGGATTGACTCCATAGAAGGGAACGGATAGTGATCCTTTAGAGATACTCTGTTCAAGTCTCAGAAGTCCACACATAAGCGGATATCACCATTCTTCTTTCAGACTGGTACCAGATTTGATACCCAAGTACTATGTTTGATTGGGAAGACAATACGTGAATCAATGAGCTTGGTTAGCTCTTGTGCCATTAGGGCCTCAACTTTAGGGTTGACTGGCCTCTATTTCTATCGGACTGGTTTCACACCTTCTGTTAGCTCAATAGTGTGCTGAATGATGCCAGGATCATAACCCTCCAGATCATTGTAGGACCAGGCTACTACTCCATATTTTTTGCAGAAACTGATAAGCCTTTCTTTATCTAGATGTGGGACATCTCTCCCGACCCAAAGATTCCTACCATCGGAGACCCGAAGGTCCTTATAATCACTTTTGTCCGCCATGAACTTTCGCTTATCATTTTAGGTGTCGTTACAATCAAAAAAGTTTTCGAGAGTAACCAACCCTTTTAGAAGTTTATTTGATTTGAGCTACATAATCTATCCTTCATAGGCTTCGGCGATCTTTGGTTGAAGCTGATCAATAAAATATCCTGAGTGCTGGATAAATGAAGTGATGTGTTCATCACTTTCAAAGACTTGCCAACTTTGATCATTATCGAGGATCGCTGGTCGGACAAGCACCTGTACTGAATATTCATTCCAAAGCAAGTCAGAGACAGGATCAAACTGAGCACCAATCACCGCCATACGATCTACATTGATATTCTGCCTCCGGGGAATGGTCCGGATGTTGAAAGCTTTGAAACCCTCAATCAGGTCCCAGATTCGATGCCGATAGGATCTCATGTGGACATTCTTTGCTGCAGAAATTCCTCGGACCTGATTAACTACTAGTTCGGAATCTCTGAACACAATCAATTGCTTGATACCCATTCATTCTGCAAGGCTTAGGCCTTGGACTAAACCTTCGTATTCGACCTCATTGTTTGAACAGGCGAATTGAAAATGGAAAGACCTCAACAATTTTTAATTTTGTGGGGATATTAGACATACCCTTGCTCTATCACCTACTTTGCTTCTTGCTTCATCGAAATACAATTTCCATAGCTCATTTGCTTGGTTACCATCGGATTCTTTGGCGACCCTCAGAAGCACCTAGTCTTCGTCATAAATCACATATGTGCCCAATCCTGTAGCATGATAATTCTCGAAAGGGTCATTGTTTATGTGTTCGCTCAACAGAGCATCTTCCTTATTATTTCGGTCTCCACTCACCTTTTCTTCCTCTAGCATTTCAACGCTATACATTTCCTCCTTGGTGATAGAGGTATGCATGGCTTCAAAATTGATCAGGGCCTCATCCGCCACATGTTCAGAATGTAGAGCCTCCGATTATATCTTCATTTTTTCCCCATGCTTGGTCCTAAGTATCAGATGTGACCAATTTAAAGACAAATATCCGCCCACCTTTGAAGTAAATTCTCGGGATAGACAAAGACCAAACATAGGAGGAACATCTATGATCACCGTATCTTGCGGGACTGTGATACTAGGGCAGGAAAATAGAGTTAAATGAAGCGCTTTGATGACACCTACAGTATCAACTTTATTTCCATCAAGCTGCATCACCCCCTTCTTCATAGGTTCGTAGCTGAGTCCTAAAGCTTCGGCTATCAATTTTGGCATAACAGTTGTACTAGCGCCAGAGTCAATCATAGCGTTGTGTAATAGTTTCTTTCCTATAATGAGAGTTAAGAAAAAGGGCTGAGGTTTTGACCTACTTCTGTCTTTCGCATGGGATTCCTTCGCTTTGTCTGTAAGAACCTTAGCTAGTGGTATTTGATAAACCACCTCTGTACTGGCAGACGACTCTATTGGTGCTGAGTTGATCTCTTGCTGAAGTGCTTTCTGTAATATAGTCTTCTATTCCGGGATAGCTAGAATGTCCCATAAAGACACATTAGCAGATGATTTCTTCAATTGCTCCACCACATTAAAAGGTGGCAAACTCAGAGATTTCTGCTCCTTGGTTCTTGCTATAATAATTTCCTTCCACGGTTGAGAAGGTGAAGGGATGGTTGAAGCGCCAGGAATTTGATTGGACACGCCTTTGCGTTGCGGGCTGTTCGGAAGTGAAACAACGGGCTCACCGGTGAATCTCCTCTTTGAGCGCATGTTGTAGTCAGGCTGTACCTACGGCATTTCGGCTATGGATGTGTCATTGGCAAACACCGTTTCGTCATCTTCCATCCAGGAGAAGAGCGCATGATCAGGAGCAATATCAGACTCTTGTTCTAAGGACATTCCTTGCATTTGCGCGGTAAGGACCGCACTCTCCATTGGCGAGGCATATATGTATCCTCCATTTTCGATTGTCGTACCTTGACTACGTTGCTTTGCTACCTTCTGTTGTAAGTTGCCACACGGACAATTTCGGGGCATATGCGCATCGTTGCAGGGGAAACACCATGGATTGATGTCATCAATAAGATTGTTTTGTCCCATGGTTAATTCTCTACTTGAGCTTGGCGACGCACTTGTTAGCGACGTAGGCACCATAACCATTTGGTTTGTAGTCGACACTGGTGGATTAGTGCGAGGCGCACTCTGATATTGATTTTGCTGATAAGTAGACCACCCGCCTTGATAGTTTTGATATGCAGGCCGCGAGGGCGTTGCTTGGTTCTGCTTGAGAGTTGTTATGTCATTTTCCATAGTTCGCAACATCTCCTTGAGGTCGCTTATTTCATCCTTAGAAGAACCTGATGTAAAATCCAAGTTTTCAGGAGCGACCGCATATGAGTACATCGACTGGGGAGTTGCTGCCGCACTAGTTGATGCGACCTCTTGTGTAGAGGTTGATATTTCAAGAAATATCAGCATAATAGGTCGAGGAGGCAATTTTCCGCAATCTATTAAATGATTCTCAACTTTGATAGCGGTAGCATAAACATTTGGTAGAGTGGCTCCTCCCAAAGACTTGATCATCACACAAATGTTGGGATTAATGGACTTCAAATAAAATATGAATGCCAATTCTGGAGTCGGGCGGATAGTCACAGGAATCCTCTGTCAATTTGAGTGAAATCGGGCATTGAAGTCCATCAGAGCCTCTTGGGGGGCTCGTCTTATGACGGATAGCTGATAATATAATGAAGAATGATCTCCGTCATTTGAGAACCTTTCATAAAATGAATCTCCGAGCTCATCCCAGGTGTGAATTGAATTAGGAGTCAGCGTTCGGTAGCAATCCAGAGCCTTGCCTTTGAAGGGCGTGACGAGGAGCCTTAAGGCTACATTCTGCGCTGTAATACCGTGTACCAGACAAACATCCGCTACATCCTGTAAATATTCTGCTAGCATTTTTGTGTTGTCTCCGAAAAATTTGGGAATAGCTTTCAGGGCCGAAACCGGGATAGTGCCCCAAACAGCTGGCGCTACCGGGGCTACCAGGGGACTTCCAGCATCCCATGCTACACAGTTTCTATTTGCGGCCAACAACATGGTGAGAGGAAAAGGTGGTGGGAATGGAACGGTTACCAGCAGATTTACGGCCTGGACTGTCTCTAATGGAGGTACTAGTAAACCTGGGTTACTTGCGGTCTGGGATCTAGTTACAGGCCGATGGGTCATACACCCCTCTATAAGGAAATTTCATTAGTTCGGGTCCCACCAGGCGTGCCAGCAAAAGGTACAAACTGTTGACACCAAAAATTGACAAGGTAACGGTGCCTTATGGGAAACTCAGTTCAAGAGGGACCCTTTGCGCCAAACTGATTGACCTCCGGATTTTAAAGAAGCTGACTTCTTCTATAATGGGTTTTGGAAAGGGAGAAGGAAACAAATATAATGAAGCAAAGTCTAATCTAAGGCGATGCGCCAAAATTTGTTGATGGGCACGATAAATCATAGATTTAGGGGCCTGAATGGTGTTGTCACATTCCAAAACGTTAGAGACTTAAAGCTATAGCATAAAAAATTCATTCATTGACATAAAATAGTATTGCATACATACTCACTACTAAGAAGAGTCATTAGACATGATTTAGGTAAGCAAGTTTGTATTCAATATATAGAATTTCTTTCAAATGAAATGCTTAAGACAGTATAAAACACAGTTTATAGTTTAATCAAAACATAAAAAATAGAAAGGCAGAATAGTTGGCACAGTCTGAAAGTTTCTTGCAAATAAAATAGTAAAAGAGGCCTGATGTCTCTTGCTAAAAACTAGTGTTTTTTTCTCTAAAGTTTTTGGACCCTTCTTTCATTGACAGAGAGAGTATATATAGCAGGAAAAGAAACCTCCCACCGCCTTGGAGAACTGCAACAAAAAAGATCCCACAATCCCCTGCAATGATGTTCAAATCATAAGATTCCCAAGGCCGTTACAATGACATTGAGCTAGAACACAGCATCCGGTCATCCAGGTGCAGGTGCATCCCTCGTAATGATGGCGGTGGTCCCAGCCAGGCTCGAGGCGACAAGTGTCATCCACCGCTGCAAATGACCATGATGAGTGACACCCAATAGCATCATCCCCCTCAGCCAGCCTATCGCCCGCTCTACAGATTAGTCGTAAGGGACGTGGCAGCCTTTCGTTGCCCGCACAAAACCTTCTCCCATTACTGCCGAGAGATTGCGAAGATGCAACACGTGTCCAATGGGCCGAGATCCTTATCGCAGTGGAGAGAAAGCTGCATCAACCGGGTGCGAAAGATGCGTGGCAGTGTTTCGCTGCCCGCGGCCGTTCATTTCCTTGCTGCATGAAAGATCTGCAAACAGTTGCCACCTAGCAGAAGGTGGGGTCCGCCAACACCTTTAGAAAATAAAAGAAACCCAGTGGAAGCATTTCACAGCCCGTGGTTGATTATTTCATTCCCGCATGAAAAGCTTGCGATCTGCCGCCACGTGGCAAGATGTAGGACCCTCTAACAATCTTTAGAAATGATGGCCCCGTAGAAGCCTTTCGCAACCCGCACAAAGCTTTTAAGGAAATAAGAGATAAAACCCTCCGCAAGTGCGACACGTGGACACCCAGCGTAGCCTCTCAGGACCCGAAAGGGAAATCGTTGCCCAAAGTTGCGAAGAGGAGATGAGCAAATTAGTAGATCAAAAACTTGATGGAAAGCCGAATAAACCCGGCGATGCACAGGCTGGAGCACACACAATACAAAAGAAACCCGAAGGGAGCTGCTGAAATATTTTTTAACACTACAAAGAAAATGTTTTGTAGAAAGAAGCATGAGTTTAGAGTTTTTGAAAAAGAAGAGAGTAACGTAGCATGCTTAATATGCTATGACTAGATGCATTCAAAGTTTTCTTGAACATATCAGTGATGTGAGAGGATGAAGAAGAATGAAGATCATAGATAGAAGCTTGGATTGATTTATCAATTGAGTTTATTCCTTTTGTTGTGGAATGCGACTCAAAGAAAAGAATGTGCAGGAGTTGTCTTTAATGCATTGAAGATTGTCTTATCATTTTTGTGTATGTCAAGGGTATAAAGGATGAGTCTTTGAAAACTAGATATTGTTCAACTATGATCTCTATGTTGTTTGGGTGTCATCTCTTCTCTACACAAACTTAAGTGTTTTTGAGAATGAGTGCAAGTACTTTTGAATTGAAGGTCTAGAATAGTGTGACATGCACTGAGCAAGAAAATGTTGTAAATCTGTTGTTAAGGGTACATAAGAGTTTGTGAGTCAAGGTGTTGAGGGATTTGTTGTTGGTGCATATTGTAACATGGTAACACCCTAAAATTGTATCTCTTCTTTCATTTGGAGATTGGTCAGTAAGACCATGATGTAAGGTCATGTCACTAAGACATAGATTAACCTTTTTCCAGTGAGGTTGTATTTTCCAATGAGGAATATTTGTAACTAGTGTGTTCCTTTACCAATGAGGCATCCTTGTAACCAGTGAGGTTCCTTTTCTAGTGACACATATTGTGTAGCCAATGAGGCTTTGCTAATGAGGGACAAAAAGTAACCAGTGAAGCTCTATAATCAGTGGGATTTTATTAAGCCAATGAGGCAATTTTCCTGAGTGGTTTTTTATCTCTATGAGGGTTTTCCACTCATAAAAATACTGTGTTATGGTTCTTTTGTGATCTATGTGGTTATCCTGATTCATGCAAATTAGTCTTGCAACTTCCTTTATGTACTTTGCAACATTTGAGTTTTTCATGTGGTTTAAGGTTCTGATATTGACTATCACATTTGAAAACATTCTTGAAATTGAACATTCCATGATTACAAAGAAGTTGTGTTTTGAAAAAAAATTGAATTGATTTGGTTATGAAAACACTGGTTCATCCCCCTCTCAATGTTTTTTGTACTCCAACAATCCTTTTGGATTGTGTGGGCTTATTTTTCCCTCTTACAGGTGCAAAAGAAGAAGCTCCAATTTTACCTTCCTTTGCTTTTGGTGTCCTTTTCTACCCCTTTACATGACTAAAGGTAGAGGCTCCACTCCTCTTTTTACCTCTTGGTGTCCATCAAGAAAGAAGGGTTTCTTGATTGTTTTCTACTGTGAGCTACTCATCAGAGGCTACACATTGGATTTCATGAAAACCATCCTCTTCTAGTTCCTTCGTGCTATGGGTAGGTGTTGCAGTAGGGGAACCAAAGGGTATTTCTTCCTCTGGATTAGCCATGGCATGTTCTTCCATTCTTTGTTCTTGGCCTTTGTTTCCCTTATTAGGCAATTCAAGGATACTATTGATATTGCTACAATTAAGAAAGTCTTCCCAAGAAACATTTGGGAACTGAACCCTAAGGATCCTCTTTACCAGTAAGGTAACTAAGAAAAAATGAGACAATGTTGAGTTGTTTCTTTTCCTTTTATATTTAGAGGACATTCTTTTTAACAGATTGTACAAAAAGTTGGGAAAATTTACATGTTTGTCATGGCGTAGATGAATCAAAAATTTAAAATGGACTGTGTATAGAAATGATTTCTGCCCATCACATGTCAAGTATTTAACTATGTAAGAAGCTACTTTAGCCCAAATCCAAGGTAAAGACAGTCATTTAGTACCTTGTTAGGAAGAATCCAGATTTTCTCCTAGCAAGGAGAATTGATTTCTTGCTGCAATGGCGTCTTCTCTGACTGGAAACTCCTCTCTCACTCTTGGAAAGCTGGATACTTTAGCTATAAATACCTTTGATGCATATATCTTTAGACCCCTAAAAATTTCCTCATCATTGTGAAATGTGTTGGAAAATTGTTGGGTCACTACCTCATTGAATTTTGTAAGTTTTAAGAAATAATCCATCGAGCTAGCATGTTGGAAGATAGTCAAACATTGCATGTCTTCCAGTATCAGGTTATGTATTGCTGGTTCTCTTTGTATGAGATCACCCCCCATTAGTGCTTAAATAATTTACAGTCACTTCTCAATTCTGCTTGCTTCACAATTCTTTCTCAACTCTATTCTTGTTTTGCCACCCAATTATACCACTTCTATTATCCCTGTATGTTGTATTAATCAAATGGACTTCTCAATTTAGCTGCTCAAAACCCTTTTCTCTCCTCTAAACTTCGTGTCTTTTGAAAATGGAGGAAACTAAAATGATGGAAAGATTTATAGAGAGTTTTGAAAATCAAGAAAACTAAGGAATAATCATGAATACCCCTCCCCCCAACTAAAGTTTCTAAGTGTCCTCACTTAGTGGGTACAGTTTGGGTGGAGGAAAAAAATAGAAGTAGTGGATAATTAGAACATGACATTGTAGACACCAAAAAATTTCCTAATCATATCACACACTTTATCTTTCTTACTAACATCATTTTCATATCATTATCACCCATTTCATCTATTTAATTAAATAATGTTAATTATTAGTTAAATTCACCCTATTCTCTTGTTGATTGAATAACTAAGGTTATTTGGTTAATTCATAATTTTTATGATAATGTTCCTGTCATTTGATTTTAAATGTCATAATCCTCTTTTTTTAAATAGTTCCTAATTATTTAATTAAAAGGTCCTAATTCTATCACTTGCATAATTAAATGATTTCTTAAATTGTTTAATTCACTAATTATCCCTCAAATCCTCCAATTTCTCCAACTTGCACAAGAATATTCCCTATTCAAATTCAAATATTTCCATCCAAATGGAAATATCTCTCACATGGCTTCCTAAAATCACAAGAATTTCTTGAGTTTCTCATGGATTTTAGACCATTGATCTAATATTTGATCCATGCCTTATGGATTATCAACTGATTCATCTTTGATCCATGTTCATTTCTCTCATTCGATTTCATCTGTTGATCTTTATTTTCCATCTTGATCATTGATCAATATCTCTCAAATCCTATAAATACCATGCCTATTTCCTCTCAAATCATTGTCAAGCCTTCAAGCATAGTTATATTATCTAATTAATGACTCCATTGGAGCAATTTGATAACATCTTGTGAATCAACTTCATCAATATTCATCATCAAAGCTTTTGCACAACAATGGATAATGCATAAACTAAGCCATCCACATCCACATCTACTCATTATGCATGAATCCACAATGGGATTGAGAGGTTTGCATAATAGTTAGGTTCAATTTTCTTTAATTCTAGTTTCATTGCTTTGATTTTAATCTCTTTATTATGTTAATCAAATTTCATTGAGAATATCTTGTCTAATTTTCTTTGATTCAATGTTATTTGATCAACCGAGTTTACATGTTCACAGATATGTTACATACATGAATGAACTATAAACATGCACAAAATCAATAAATGTATAATGTGCCTGTATAAATGGCTTGAAGTGAAATTTATCTCGTGTGAAGCAACAAAATGATGCCTAAAAAATTATTTGATGTGATATGCTTTGGTTGCAATGGATTTTATGCGATAACATTTTGAAATTAATGACAGTATACGTGTAACATGTGGAAAATGATGGATGGAAAAGGTTGCGAAAAGGATGGAATGGGTGAGTTATTTAATTTCATGGTATGATGGAATTGAAAAAGGTGGTAGGATGGCTACGTGTGTATGGATGAAATAGGTTGCATGTAATGAAGTGGAATATGTATGGCTGCATTTGCAAAATGGTATGCTATGAATTGATGGAAATGTAATTAATGTGGGTGTTTTTGAAATGACAGACAAACAAGTGCTACAGGCTCATGTAGTAATAGGTCCCGTCTATAGTTTTTTCACCTACCAACGTGATGATGCAGGTCCCTATTGCTTTTGTGATTGCTTCAAAAAATAAAGACTATCAAATATCACCTGTGCAATATGCACATGTGAAATTTGTTGTAGAACTATACATGTGAAATCTGAATAGGTAAGCTATGTTGCTTATGTATTGATGCTTCAGAAGAACTATTTTTTGTTGTTGTTTTCAATGCCTTTTGTATGAGTGGCTTAAATTGATGTTGCAGTGTTAAAATTAAGTCATCCTTCAATAATGGCTGTTTGCAAAACTTCAACCTGTGGCCATTAACTAGTAATGAAAATCGTACATCATCAATTTTTTGTAATTGAACTAGTCTGTTTAAAAAAATGTTTTAATCTCATATGGCCCTAGCCATCTAGTCTGTAATTTACCTTTGTAATATTTGTACCTTGAATCAAATAGTAAATTCCAATCACCTATACTAAATTCCTTTGTTTTAATAAATTGGTCATGCCAACGTGCTCTTTATTGCTGGATAATTTCAATATGGTGTATGGCTTCCATTTTGGTTTCATCTAATACATTGAGGTTGTGCAACCTCTCCTTTTGTGCTGTTGATAAGTTCATGCCCAATTTAACTGCTATCCTCAAAGTCTTATATTCAAATTCTATTGGAAGTATTGCCTTTTTACCAAATACCAGTTCATATGGTGTGAAACTTGTTATCTTCTAGGTTATCCTGTAAGCCCAAACTACTTTAGGTAACCTAGTTTCCTAGTCCTTCCTATGGAGTTGCACTGTCTTTGTGAGGATTTTTTCAATTTCTCTATTTGTGACCTCCACTTGACCATTTTCTTGAGGGTGATAGGGTGTGGAATTTTTATGTCTGATCTCATATTCTTGTACTAGTTTTGTGATCAGATCTGATGTAAACTGTGGTCCTTGGTCTATGAAAATTTCTATAGGAACACCATATCTTGTGAATATATCTTCATAGAGAAAATTTTCCATATTCCCATCTATTGTAAACTGAAAAATATTTAACTTCCACCCATTTGGTAAGGTAATCTTTACAAACTAGTATGTATTCTTTATTTTTTGATGTTGGGGAGATGGGACCAATGAAGTCTAGTCCCCATTTATCAAATGGTGCTACTACTAGTTGCAGATGTAATGGAATCTCATCTGTCTTTGTTGGCCTTCCCATTCTCTGATATCTATCACAACTCCTAGTGTAATTGACTGCATCCTTATGAAGTGTTAGCCAATAATAGCCATGTGTGAGGGAGAAGGAATCCATTAGGAAATATGCAAAAAAAATATCAAATGCAAGATTGAAATAAAAAACTAATCTAATTCAAAACACTTAATCTATCCTATTCCATCACTCATGAAATGTGAAAATCTAAGCTATTTGAATCAAAGTAAGATCCTAAGATATTCAAACCACTTCAAATAACACAAGAAATGATTACCATCCCATGTTGGAGTGTATTTGCATGATGTTGGGTTGTTCATATCACTGCAAAGCCTCCATTGCTTATACACAAAAGCTTGATGATCGATGCTTGTTCTTGAAGAAATGATGAAGCTCTCTCAATGGTGATCTTGACAACATTTTGATGCATAAGGTAAGTTGAAATTCTGATCATTATTTGTGAAGAGAAAGGCTTGTTATATAGAAAAAGCAATTTTGAATTGATGGTCGAGATTGCGTTGGAGAATATCTAGATCAACGGTCAAAAGGAGTTGAGAGGATTTAGACATAAGGGAATTGTGCAAAGTTGACTGCACAATTGGGGTGATTGAAGAATATATTGGCTAGTTAGGATTTTGATTGCTTAGTTGAAAATTGATTGATCATTTAGGGTTGAGTTAGGAATTAGATGGTTGAGTTAGCAATCCATGATTTCCTCAATCAAAAAGTGGGTGAGGAATATTAATTAATTAATTAATTCTAATTTGATTTTGATTTTGATTTTTGATAATTTGAATAGTTTGAATAGTTTATTCAAATTTTGGAGGAAAGTGTAATAATTAAATTATTATGATTTAATAATTCAATTAATTTTGAGGAATAAGGTGAATTAGTGACGTAATCAAATAATTAGTGTCATTTGACTAATCAGGATGGAATAAGATACGATTAGGAATTTATTAAATAAATGTAATTTATTTAATTAATCAGAATGATGAAATGTGAATTAATCAAATAGCGTTGTATCATTTGATTAATAGAGGAAATAGGGTTTTTAATGTCGTTCGATGTCGTTTGATGCATTATGAGATGTCATGGGATGATTTTGAGATGATTCAGGATGTTTCAGAGATGTTCTGAGATGTTCCAAGTTAATTCAAAGATATTATGAGTTGATTCAAAGTGTTTTCGAGTTGATTCAGGGTTGTTTTGAGACGTTTCGAGTTGATTTAGAGTTGTTCTGAGTTGTTTCAGGGTCATTCTAAGATGTTTTGAGTTAATTCAGAGTTGTTATGAGTTGTTTTGGGGTCATTTCAAGACATTCCAAGTTGATTTAGAGTTGTTTCGAGTCATTTTGGGGTCATTATGAGATGTTTTGAGTTGATTTAGAGTTGTTCTGAGTCATTTCGGGGTCATTTTGAGACATTCCGAGTCATTTTAGGGTCATTTCGAGAAGTTACGAGTTGATTCAGAGTTGTTCCGAGTCATTTTGGGGTTGTTCTGAGACGTTCCAAGATGATTCAGAGTTTTTTCGAGTCATTTCAGGGTCATTCTAAGACGTTCTGAGTTGATTCAGAGTTGTTCCGAGTCGTTTCAGGGTCGTTTCAAGACATTCTGAATTTGTGATAAGTGTTAAGTCAATTTTACATGTCTACATTTGCCCCTCTTTGATATAAAGTACTCGTTGCTTTGTTTTCAAAGATTCTATTTTTAAGATCAACTGTTTTATGAAAAAAATGTATGCCCCAATGTGCCCCAGTGTTTTGTGGATGATGATAAGACTCTATGCTGCACCCTCGAGAGGTTGACCGAAAATTTCAAGTTTTGAGGTCAGGCTCACGCCTTTGTTATATTTCCATTTCGATGTGGAATTATGTGTATAGCTCCTTCGTTTCTTGGTTTGATGTTTCTTTGAGCTTCTATTTTGAAAGTAGGAAGTTTTCCTAAGTAGAAATTAGGGTTTTCTTGTGGCTTATATAGGCAATTTGTCTTGTAGATAGCTCATTTGTGTTTTGACTCTATAGCTAATTCTTGTCTTTGGTTCTCTCATTCTGTCAGATTTCGAGGAGTAATGTCATGTTTTGATGTTGTACCACATCTTTCTGAGCTCATTCGAGAGGTTGGATGGCCTTTGGATATCGATGGCCTGGTATGTACCTTCTCACTTGTTTGCTTCCGTCTTGTTTCATTCTCGTTTTGTGTGTACAAAGTTTTCTAGTTGAAAGGTGAAATTTTCTATTTTCCATTCCTTTGCCTCAGTTTTCACGCCTTTGTTTGCCAAGAATCCATGCCTTTGCCATGAATCCTTGCCTTTGCTCTAGATCCTTGCCTTTGTTTTTTGAGCATTTTCCATAAAAGTTCACCTTTGCTCTAGAAGCTCGCTTTTGACTATCTGAGGCCTTGGAAGCTCGCCTTTGCCATTTTTCTTCGCCTTTTTCATATTTATTCACCTTTTTTTTGAGCATTTTTCTGAGAAACTTGCCTTTGCTATGAAAGCTCACCTTTGTTTGGTGCTTTCTAAGCATTTGCTCAAAACCTTTTCTTTTGACTCCTTCTGCTTCGTTTGACTTTAGCTTGTGCTTAGAACCCTAGAATTTGTTTGTTTTTCATCCTAAATGTTATTTGTCATCATGTTTTGTGTTATATTGTGTCTCCCACCCGTTTAGAGTGAAACCCTAACTTTATAGTTGTAAAATGATTGCAGGTTGGCCTTAGTATACTACAACCTAGGGAGAGATGTTGGTGACATTTGTTTGATGCCATTGCCCATTTTGGTGTGTTAGAGTGGGACTTTCTTGATGCTATGGGACTTCTGCATATTTTTTATATGCCTCCTATCAGGACTCATACTGCCATGATGACCGCATTGGTGGAACAGTGGCATTCAAAAACATCCTCGTTTCATCTACCTATAGGAGAGGCGGCTATCACACTTGAGGATGTATGGAGGATACTTCATCTTCCTATCCATGGGGAGTTGGTTACATATCACATTCGACATGGTATCCCTGCTATGCAGCATGTGTTAGGTGCTCGACACCTGACAGTACATTAGTCAGAGATTGATTTGTCTAATTTTTTTGACAGTACAAATCCTATCTTGCTTGTTATATGTGGTTTGATTTCAGGACTTGTTGTTCCTGATAGCCAAGGTCGACAGTTTCCCATAGGTTGGGGTGTGTGTATTGAGAGTATGCTTGATCATGGTATGAGATATGCTTGGGGTCCATGTCTCCTTGCTCACTTGTATAGAGATATGCATGAGGTCGTATACTAGGGTGGGAGATCTATTTCCACAGGTGTTTCACTTTTGCATGTGTGGGCATGGGAGCATATTGCAATTACTTAGCCAGATGGGATACATGATTGTCACCCTGATGATCCATACTCATATTGTTATGGGGATTTTGTGCATTACACCTTGCCTGGAGATCTTCCTTATTGGCATTGAGTTTTTGATGATATTCCCAGTTTTGTATGGAGACCATATTTGGGGTGTGATGCTTGGCCAAAGGATGTAGATCATCTTGTCTATTGTCAACAAACTCATTGGTTGCTTGGTCATTCTGATATTGTGCTAGAGCGTTATCTACTAGACTGAGTATGTCATCAATTTGGGGAGAGATAGGACCGAGTTCTTGATACCTATGAGGCTCGTTTTGGTCAGATGACATAGGAGGTTCATTTATTTGGTATTCAACTAGATATAAATATTGCTATTGTTGAGTATAGAGCACTTTCCTTGGTTGATTGGGGTTGGTCGGTTGGTCCTGCAGATCCAAGTACCTTTGATGACTATGATGAGTGGTGGTCTCACCACATGCCTCTGAGACTCACTATTCCTAGGGGTACTCTCGCTTCAAGTAGATTAGGTATTATAGGTCGTCGTGGTGAGCGACAATGTATTGAGGTCCTTGCAGAGCAGTTGGATAGAGCTCGAGGTAGAGATCATCATGATAGAGTGCAGGGTGATTAGGATGAGCAACCACCTCAGGTGCAAGGTTGTAGGCGTGTTCCAGATCCTCCTCTACCTTCTAGGGATGGAGACATACTGTTAGGTTAGATGATTACTACTAGAGATGCAGAGATAGTGAGATAATAGGTTGCAGAGGATCAAATAGATATTTTGAGGACTGAGTGAGATAGCGAGAGTGGTCGACATCATGCTACAGAGGCTCAGATAGATATTTTGACGGCTTAATGGGATAGCGAGAGTGGTCGACGACATGCTGTAGAGGCTTTTGTACATTTGCTAACCACAAAGATAGATACTCTCAGGGAAGTACATGATCATTATTTGCAGAGGTCTACCTACTATCAGACTTTATATGAGGCTGCCATTCCCAAGAGTGCTTGACATCCACAGTTTGGAGAGCCTAGTTCTATGGGCGGTGATGGTGTAGTTGGTGGTGTAGGTGATCAGTCTATGAGACAACCAGATCATTTTGGTGATCTATAGGGTTCCGTCCTTTTCCCGTTGGGGTCTTATTTTGGGTACTTGATCTTTATGCTATTCCTTGTTTAGAGGCATTTTTGTAGACATGTATTTTGTATGCCTATACTCATTGGCCCAGTCGAGGTCTCATATAGATATTGTGATTTTGTATATCTTATCACACTGATGATGTACTCTCCTTTTTGATGATGATATATATGATATATACCTTCTTCAATTCATTCTCATTTTATGCTCATGTGATGATGATATATGATGATGTATGTTTATGATGTGAAAATGTATACACATGATGTTTTTTATTGTTTTAATATCATCATGATGTATGTTGCAATTATTTGTGGATGTATAATGGTACTAATGATATTGCTATGCAGATCTCACTTAGAAGAAATGTTGATGGTTTGATAGAAGTGTAATGTTAATTAGAAGAAATATTGATAGTAGATGGAAATATGATAATTTGGAAGAAATGTTGATGATAGAAATATGATGTGATTTAGAAGAAATACTGATGATAGATAGAAATATGATGTTGTTAGTAGTGATGAGTTGCTTTTGATTTTCTTTAGAGACTTTGCATTTTGAACAATCCATTTTGATATAGCAAATAAATATGATGCACCAGGGTATTAATGACCAAGGTGACTTTGTATTTATTGCATGGACTTTGACTCTACAAAAAAGGAGTATTCATGCTCATACCAGACATATAGAAACCTTGTTAGAGTGTATAGGTGAGAAGCTTTAAAAACATGTCGGACCAGTAACACAAGAGGTATTAAGAACCTAACATGTCACTATTACACGAAATGTTTCAAAGATGACTACCACACATAGAACAAAACAAGTATTCTCCATGGTAGTATAAAAAGACTATGCACAAATAGCAAATTGAAATGACACTCAATTTCCCCCATTCCCTCTTCTCTAATTCCTTATGGACATCCTTGAGAGATCTTGGGAATGAGTCAATAATGTAAATCACAAAAACATAAGACAACAAAAGATAAAACAATGCCATTATACCACTTGTCATATTTGTTTGGGGTGGGTCTATTAGCTGGTGTTGATCATGTCTATTGTAGGAACGGATCCGTTAAGACATATCTCAATATGTTGTTGGGTTTTGTCAAATAGATATGTATTTGATACTTGGATTTGTTTTAGTTTGTTTTGTGATCAAATTATCTTGTGATTTTTTGCTTGAAGGTTCCAACTGTTGATGCTTGCTTTGTTTGTTTTGTCAAAGGGTGAGTGTGACGATCTGTTTATTATGGGTGATGTTTTATTGCGGATTGTGATGGCGGACATGGGTTTTTTTTATTTTTCTAAGTTTTATAATGCTATTTTTGACATTTTCTAGGGACTAACCTAGGGACTCGGGGGCTCATCAAAGATAAGCCTTTCCTATGTTGTACACACAGAGGCTCGTAGTTCGCTTGGTTTGTTTTGAATGTTTTTGGCTTTGTATTTTTTGACTATTTTTGGCTTTTGTATTTTTTGACTGTTTTGATGTTTTCTATGACCATGATAGGACACTCAACGATCTAACCCTTGACCCATATTTTGACATTGCCCCCAGTTGTGGACAAGACTTCTTTTCCTTAATCAGTGACAAGCCATGGTTGGATATCCTGTTTTGAAATGAATGGGTGGATGTCGTGGATAGTATTGATAGATAATGATGCAAATTTATTCAAACATAGCACATGTTTGCTAGGTTTTCACTATGGTACCTATTCTAAGAGCGCCACAAAGTGGTTTTCACTCAAAGAATGTTTTATTTCTCTTTACTATTTTCCTTTCTTTTTGATTTTTTTGTTGTTTTATTATCCTTTTTTTTTGATTTTTTTGATTTTTTTACCCTTTTGCTTGGGGTATTCTTACATGCTTCATGTGTAGAATTTCTTGAGGTGACAGCTGTTCAGTGGTTCAGCTAAAGGTTCTCCTTCAGGAGTAGCTAATTGATATGCCCTAGAGCTGTAGCTTGCTGTGATGAAAAATGGGCCTAACCATTTGCATTCAAACTTGCCTTTTCCATCTTGATTGAGTTGTAATTTTTGATTCTCTTTGAGGACTAATTCACCAACTTGAAAGTTACTGTCTTTGATCCTTTTGTCATAGTTTCGCTTGAGCTGATTTTGATAAACTTGTAGATGGTTTAACATGCTCAAACGTCTTTCATCTAACAGTTCTAATTCATTTAGCCTGGATACCCTGTATTCTTCGTTGTTGACCATGTTCTTTAATGAAACTTGTAATGAAGGGATTTTGACCTCAATAGGCAAGACAACCTTTGATCCGTAGACCAAGGAAAATGGTGTGGCACCAGTAGGTGTGCGAATACTAGTTCGGTAGGCTCATAGGGCTGGGTTTAGTTGTAAATGCCAATCATGGCTGGCTTCATTAACAATTTTTTTGAGTATTTTTAGTATGGTTTTGTTAGATGCCTCAACTTGACTGTTCCCTTGGGGTTAATAGGGTGTGGAGAATCGATGGTGGATAGAAAATTGGGAACAAAGCTCTTCGACATCCTGATTTTTGAATGGGGTTCCATTGTCTGTTATTATTGTTTGGGGAATTCCATACCTGTAGATGATATAATTGAAAATGAATTTTGATATCTGTTTGCTGGTGATATAGGTCAATGAAATTGCTTCTATCCATTTAGTGAAGTACTCTGTTGCTGTGATAATGAATTTGTGCCCATTGGATGAAGCAGGTGATATCTTTCCTACCAAGTCTAATCCCCATTGCGAGAAAGGCCATGGTGTGGTTATAGGTCTCAATTCCTGTGTTGTTGCATGAACAAGGTCACTGTGCTGCTAACATTGTTGACACTTTGTAGAATACTATATTCACGTTCCATGAAGGGCCAGTAGTATCTAGTTCTGAGTAGTTTCTGGACTAGGTTAAGTCCACCAGAGTGGGTTCCAAAAATACCTTCATGAACCTCTTGTAAGGCTATTTGTGCTTCTTTTGCATCGAGGTATTGGAGTAACATACCATCTAGACTACGACGGTATAGGGTATCTCCTAAGATGGTAAAACAAGAAGTTCTACGGATAAATGTTTTCTTTTGAGTGGTCGTTAAGTCAATGGGTATGGTACCATGTTGGATGTAGTCAAAGGTATCTTGGTACCACAGGGAATTAGGACAAAAAAAAACACATACCAATTCTGAATCTGGGATGTTGAATTTGGGTACCAACAACTGTTCCATGAGGAACTCATATTTAGGCACGTTCTATGGAATATCAAGTAGTGAGCCTATTGTTTCCATTGCATCGATAGCCCTATTATTGATTCAGGGAACTTACTCAAAGGTTATTCTGACAAATTATTCCTTGAAGCTATCCACCATCCTTTTATATGACAATAATTTTTCATCCTTTGTTTGGTATTCATTGTTCACTTGTCTGATCACTAGCTGAGAGTTTCCAAAGACTTGTAGCTTTTTTATTTTCCATTCAATAGCCATTTTTAACCTTGTGATAAGAGATTCATATTCTAAGATGTTGTTTGTGCATGGGAATGAAATCCTGTAGGCCTTGGGTATAATATCTCCTTGTGGTGTGAGAAATAGAATATTGGCTCCAGATCCATGTTGAGTATGGGACTCATCAAATTATAGAGTCCATTTTTCTATTTGTTCTGTCATCAGAATACTTTCATCTGGAAAATCCACTATGAGCGGTTTATGATCCTCTAAGGGTGCTTCAACCAATTGGTCTACTATATTCTATCCTTTGATAGCTCTCCTATCCACATATTCTATATCAAACTCACTTAGGATCATTACCCATTTGGCTATTCAACCTGTTAGGACTACCTTTGCTAGTAAGTATTTGAGTGGGTCTATCTTAGAAATCAGCTTGATCTTTCTGTTTAGGATGTAGTGTCTCAGCTTTTGTGTTGAAAATACGACTGAGAGACATGATCTTTCAATGGGTGAGTAGTTTAGTTCATAGCCAACCAATGTTTGACTGATATAGTAGACTACCCTTTCTTTATTGTTATCATCTAGCTGGGCCAAGAGAACTCCTAGGGCTGCTTGTGTGGTAGACACGTAAAGTATCATTTCCTTTTCTAGGATAGGTGGCATGAGTATAGGAGGAGTGAGTAGGTACTCCTTGACTTGTTGGAATTCTTGGTCACATCTCCCATCCCACTTGAAGGTGATGTCCTTATGTAGGAGATGAGTGAAAGGGTGACACTTGTCTGCCAATTGTGTGATAAATTGCCTAATGGATTGCAGTTTCCCTTGTAGGCTCCTTAACTATTTTAGTGTCTTTGGCAGAGGCATTTCCATTATTTCTTTTACTTTAGCCTGATCTACTTCAATCCCTGTTCTTGATACTATGTACTCCAACAACTTTCCGGATGTTACCCCAAATACACATTTCTTAGGATTGAGTCTCAAATTGTACTATTCAAGATGATCAAATACCTTTGCTAGATTTTTCAAGTGGTTTTCCCTTTTGACTGATTTTTCTAGAATTTCATCCACATAGTCCTCCATGATTGTGTGTAGCATGTCATGAAATATTGTCATCATTGCTCTTTGATAAGTCGCTCTTGCATTCTTTAGACCAAAGGGCATTACATTCCAACAAAATGTTCCCCAAGCACAAGTAAATGCTGTTTTGTGTTGGCCATCTGGAGAGATTTTATTTGGTTGTATTTGGAGAAACCATCCATTAAGGATAACATCTCATGCTCGACTGTTAGATCTACAATTATGTCGATACTTGACAATGGAAGTCATCCTTCGAACAAGCTTTTTTTTAAGTCTTTGAAGTTTGTGCATATCCTTATGCCCCCAGTAGGTTTGGATACTGGTACTAGATTCAATATCCATTGTGGATAATCGATGGGTTCGATGAAACCCACATCTAGTAGTTTCTTTAGCTCCACTTTTACCAATAATGCTATTTGTGGATGTATTTTTCTAATTTTTTGCTTCATAGGCTTTGCTTCAGGTATTACAACTAGATGATGTACCACTAATGCTGGATCTAGCTCAAGCATGCCAGCATAGGTCCATGCAAAATTTATCTTTCGGGCGTTGATGAAAGCTATGAAATTGTCTTTTTTGTCTGGGTCTAGTGATACAACATGGTAGGTTATCTTGGGGTCTTCTACTGTCCAACATTTATGGGTTCCACCTCTTCTACTAGCAGTGTTGATCTTTCTTGATATTTTGATATGGAGAGATTGAATCTTCCATCCTTGGGTGCCTCTGAGAGGTTTTCACCTTTGGATGCATCCTTTATTTTTCTCTTTTCAGGATCCGATAAAGCCACTAGGTGGTTTTCTCTAGGGGATCATAATTTTATGTTCTTTCTTTCATTTTTACAACTAAAAGATTCAATCTCTCCACCAAAGTATGCCTCCAGTTCCAGTTCCATGATGAACCCTGCCTTATGGTCTCCTGCTAGTATGTTCGTTTGAAGTCCCATGAACTCCGCAATTGCCTCATCATTCTAGAATTGATCTAGAACATGTGCATGTTGTTGTTGATCCTAATCTATGAGTTGGGGGTATTGGAGTGGGAGGTTATCATCTTGATCTACAAAGCCTATGGAAGTGGATGAAAGGGTCAATATGGCTTGGGTGTCTTTTTTCCACTGGGTGTCTAGGTCATCATTGCTAGAAGTGGGAGAATCATATCCGGTGATGAAGGAAGGGGAATCCTACTCGTATTCATTAGAGTCTGTATCAGAAGTGTAGTATATGTTGGGAATGGTTTGAATATGTTGGAGAGGGAACCTGTCAAAGATAAAGTTATCAAATAAGTCTTCAACGGGTAAATCATTGTCTAAGATATGATAGGTATCTAGTGCCTTGATGCTAGCAGGAGTTCCTCGCTTCTTCCAAGAGGTTCATCCAGTTTTTGGAATAACCACGTCCTTTGGTTCATAACCTAGCCCCATATTCTTCTTCCTTTGTTCTAATATAATAGGCTATGACTGACCTTATTCATGTAGCCCCAGACCACCTTTTCCATTATATCCCATCTATTTAACTAATTGATAACCTCTAATAGTAGGGTCAAAATTAGGTTCTGGATTTTCTGGTTCTTCTTTGTCCTCCTTGTAGATCATAGATAGAAAGTCCTCAAATATTTCTTCATCTTATATGTCTCCCCATCTAGTGAAAATAGTGGGCTTGGAAATCATTTGTATTATCTTGATGTCTTTTGGAACTCCATATACTTTGGGTGTTGGTGGAAGCAAGCCAATATAGAATGTTTGGTTGAAAAAGTAATTCCCATTTCCATTGTCAAGTACCTGAATCTTGGCTTCCATTTTCAGTTGGTCATTTGAGATGTTCTTGGTTGAGGTAGATGGAAGTATTGATAGGTCAACACAAGAAAATGAGTGGAATGCTATGTCATTGCTAGGAACACATTGGATTTTGTTGTATTTCTCCTCTAAATTGGCAAATAAATGAAAAGGATTAGGATCAACATATAATGTTACCTCTTTTCCTTCATGGGGGAACTTTAGGAATTGATGAAAAGTGGACGAGACTACTTGTAAAGTATGGATCCAAGGTCGTCCCAAGAGGAGTTTGTATGGCAGCTCAAGATCCAGTACTTGATAAGTGGTTTCTATTAGGGCTGGCCCTATCTACACTGGTAACTTGACTGTTCCTTCATAATTTCTTTCTAGATCATCGTAAGCCCTTATTGTGATAATTTTTCCTTTTTGAATCACATCGTCAGAATACCCCAGCTGTTTGAAATTTTTTAAGGTACAAATGTTTAAACCTGCACCATTATCTATCAGTACCTGTTTGACCATGGTTTTATGAACACCAACCTTTATGTAGAGGGCTTGGTTATGGAATGTTCTTTATGGTAGATCTTTCTTAGAAAATATTAGGTGATTAGTCTGTGTGATTTGACCAACCATAGCTTGGAACTGACTAGGATTGAGGTCATCAGGGACTATTGTTTCCAATGCCTTTTCAAATATTTATCTATAGGTAGGTGATAGTTTTAACAACTCTAAAATTGAGATTAAGGCATGTGTTTTCTTTAATTGTTCCACAATACTATAGTCACTGGGTGACTTGATTGCAGGTTTGGGTGGTGCTCCTTTAATTTTAACTCTTCCTCAGCGGGTGGTTACGTTACAGTTATTTTCTCCTCCTTGTATAGTCACTACGTTTTCCCTATTATCATCAACTTGTGAGATGGTTCCTAAAACTGTGTCCCTATAAGTGTAATTTGCATTATGGTACTCTTGTTTCTTTCCTTTGTCATTCCCTTTGGCATGGTTTGGGATTGGGTTTGTGTGAATTTGTAGGTCCTTATTCCCTAGATGATGTTCGACATCTACCTCCCCTTTGTCAATTAAATCTTGGATAAGGTGCTTGAGTCTCATGCAGTTGTTTGTGGTGTGTCCTTTGATCATGTGGAAGTCACATAAATCCTTCTCATTATACCACGATGTTTTGAAACTAGGTTCCTCATAGTTTGGATGATCATTAGTTTTGAGGAGGTTTTGTTGCACTAGTTTGCACATGATTGTTTCCAATGACTCACCTAGAATTGTGAATTGCCTCTTTGGTTGATCGTATTGCCTTTGTTGTCCTCCCTGATTCATTTGTGGGTTTACACCTTGATTGTTCTTGGGATATGTATTTTGGTTATTTTGTGCATTTTTTGGAACATAGCTTGTCTGTGCTACCTCTGGTTTGTTTTGAATTATGTTCTGTGACAACCATAGTGTTCTAGCATCAACCGCTCCATCGTTTGTGACATTTTTTTTAAGCCCAGACTTTAGGTTTCTCGTTTGAAGTAGATGGATTGTATTTTGAGTTTTATATTTTAAGGGCACCTCTTGCAATGAGGGATCTTTCGATATTCAATCCCTCCTGAATGGTTTCTTCAAAGTCTACTAGACATAACATTGTGAGCCGATAATTGATCTCAGGTAAGACATTGGTAATGAATATGTCTACCAACTCCTTATCAGGAATGGGCCATTTACATCTACTAGCCTTGTGTCTCCATCACTATAGATAGGAGATAAAAAGATTCTCCTTGATTCTGTTTGATTGTGGATAAGCTTGTAATGGTGACATCTTGTTCAATGTTGAAGGAGAAGTGACCTATGAATTTGATAGACAATTCATCAAAGTTTTTGACTACTATTGTCAAACGGGTGTACCATTCCATAGCGTGGCTTGTAAGGCTACGTGGAAATAATCTCATGAGGTATGAGTCATTGTGTCGTACTTCCATGCATGATACTGATAAATCCTATATATGCTCTACTAGATCCCCTATTCCTTTATTTTTTGTCAAACCTAGGTATTTCAAAATTCTTTGGAAAGGGGATTGGAGTGACAAATTGATCAAATAGGAATTGGCATATCTCTCAGATAGTATAGGTTTTTTTTTTTTTTTTTTCTAGCTTCCATGCCTGCTACCTATTGGGTGACTGCTTCTAGCTTCATTTCCATGTGCATTTTTGGTAGGTTTTTTTGTGAGTTCTGTGTATAATAGCCTTACTGTCTCACCATGTTTGGGTCATATATTGGATATTGTGAAGGTATCAGACCTTGGTAACCATTTTGGTTGTATACTGGGCAAGGTCCTTGATGGGTGTAAGGAGGATTAGCTCCTTGTTGCTGAGATGAAGTGTATTGAAGGTTAACCTATTGATGCATTATTGAGACACCTTGTTGGTAGGATGACTGAGGAAGCGTGCTCTGTGACACACCTTGTGGTTGGGTAGGACTAAACTAAAGGTTACCCTGTTGATGCGTTATCATGATACCTTGTTGGTAGGAAAATTGAGGAAGGGCTCTTTGTGGCGCACCTTGCTGTTGGGCAAGACTAAACTGAAAGTTACCCTGTTGAAGCATTATTGGGATACCTTGTTGATAGGATGATTGAGGAAGGGTGCTTTGTGGCACACCTTGCTACTGGGCAGGACTAAACTGAAGGTTACCCTGTTGATGCGTTATTGAGATGCCTTGTTGGTAGGAAGACTAGGGAAGGGCACTCTATGGCACACCTTGCTGCTGGTATTGCTAGTTCAAAAGGGGACCATATGGTCCACTTTGTTGGTGGTATTGATTGTTCAGAGGGGGACCTTGTTTCCCACCTTGTTGAAGGTATTGAATGTTTTGAGATGGGTCAATGTTTGAGATATTCTGAGGTATATATTTTTCAGGAGGAGGATTGTTGTTTGGTGGTTCATATTGTGATGGTCCTCCTTGATACAGTTGTACTACTACTGCTTGTTCAACCTGAGTTGGTTTTCTGAATAAGGGGTTCTCTTCGGGTTGAACATCATGTTGTGAGAACATAGGTGGTATGTTTGGCATCTCTAGAGGTTTGGTTATCGATATTACAACCGAGTTATCTCCTAAGGGAATAAGGTTGGAATCTTTGAGAGCTTCTACATTGAAATCCACTAGTAATTTAGCACCACTTTGTGCTAACTTGAAAAAATAGGAGTTTGGATCCTTTCTCAATAGCCTATCCATTAGTTTAAGAACCTCGGGATTGTTGGAATGTTTGAATAGTTCATCCTCGTTTATTTCTTCCTTTGTGTCTACCTCATCTATGACCATTTTGTTTGGGTCTTGGTTGTTTTGTTCAATTACCTCCTTCTATTTGCGATTTAGTTCCTCTTCATTGAAGGTGTTGCTATACATAGGACTCTTTTGTGGTGTTTCAAGATCAGTTGGCCTATAGCCCCAAGGGATACTTTCATCATTTATGGCATTGGTTGGTGGGATACTAGTGTTGGTTTTGTTTGCTTCCATTTTCCTTCTGTGTTGTGACCTTGTGGTTGTCATAAATAATTTGGATCTCAAGGTAGGACAAATGGTTAGACCTCTAAAGTTTTCAAATCCAACATCAACCTAAATAAAAGGGTAGATTTAGGTATGTAAATCTCGTTTGACTCTCTAGAGAAGTTTAATATCGTGGAAAAGACCTGGGTTTTGACCAAAAAAGAACATGTACAAATCTGGATTGTTCTTGGAAGCACGCTTATAAAAGTTTGCCACTAGTTTGTTTATGTTTTTGTGTAGTGTGGCAAGGTGTTTCCTAAGAGCTTTTGGTTTAAGATGCCTAAGTCAAGAATAATGACCTGTAGTCTTTACTTTGGGGATCCTAACTCTACGTGAAATAATGGATGAATAAGGATGTTTATTGCCAAGCAGAGGGTGGTAATACGGGTCTCTTAGTTGCTATGTCTGCTTTCTATTCTTCTTCTTCTAAGATGATGGATGCAATGTGAAATTGATGGGGTGTTTCATTTTTCTCAAAAATAAACGTTCTCAAACTATTGATGATGTCGGTTTGGGTACCTTCAATGTGTACGTTACATGGCTGAAAGATTGGTGTGGTTAGCCCTAGTTTTTGAACGGGAGCTGTTGGCCTCCACATGGTCATAAGGTATGTTGGTGTTGTGAGGTGGTTTATGGTGTTCAATATCCTATCATAAGGTCACTTAATACCTATTTCCAAGTGGGAGGTAGTAACATGGGTCTTCTAACTGCTATGTTTTATTTTTCTTCCTCTTCGTTTAAGATGATGAATGTAGTGAGAAATTGATGGGGTGTTTCATTTTTCTCAAAAATGAACGTTCTCAAACTATTGATGATGTCGGTTTGGGCACTTTCAATGTGTGTAAGGCTAGGTTGGATAATAGGTGCTACAAGGTCTGGTTGTTGAAGAAGAGCTGTAGGTTGCCAAATGGTCATAAGGTGTGGTGGTATGGGGTGGTTTTTTATGAAACTAAAAAACCCTAAAGTTTGAGTATTGTTGTGGAATGTAGCTACTTTTCAGAAATCAAAATTCTAAAGAACTAGGGTTGATATTCCACTTCTTGATCTAGAGGATATGTTGTGGGAAAGATATTTGAACTATCTGTGATTTCCAAGTAAATGTTGATATCATATACTTTTTGAGTGGAGGAATGATCCTAATGTTTTGTGGGATCTTGATTTCAGATAAGTAGTATGAGAATAATGAGTGGGAGACTTCATGACCAATCTGGTTTTCCATGTATCTTGTTCAAGCAATGACCTTATAAGCAATCTCATTTTTTTTTTCTCCTAAGTGTTTAGCAAAAATATTGTGAGTTGGAATGGTAGTTTGTAACCTCTTTTTGTTTGGTTCCTTTGTGTTTCTTGAGCATGGAAAATGATATAATAGCACTGGACTAACTCACAAGCATGGACTTTCTGTGACCTGAATGTCTATAGCTTAGGTTGTGAAATCACAACACCCAAACCATAGTTACCAAAGAGTTTACTTTGATCAATGCAACCTGAAAATAAAACCAAAATGTTCAGAAACATTTAAGGATAAATCCTTTCAAGGAGTGCAAACATAAGGATTTTTCAAAAGTATACACTAGCTCAAAGGGTTTGTGGTTTGACTATCTTGTTCAATGTTTATTTTGATGTGTTCTTTTTTCTTTAAACCAAACACAAAATTTGATGTCTCAACTATTTTTGAATGTAATTGGATAAGTTTAAAATTAACATACAATTACAACCCTAGTGGAGAGAAACCATCTTCTTAGGTGGGCCTGCCTCATGCTTCGAAGAGATGATTTTACATACAACTTATGGTGTGGGCTTGTAGTCGGACTTGGCAAGTCACTTCTCAGAAGTAAATTCTGATGCACCACTTTCAGAGAATTTTTTGGATAAATAGGGTGGCTTCTAAAATAGTTGGTTCTTAGTCATGTTCTAGGGATATTATTTTTGGGCACCTACACATGCGGTGTTTTGTTCAATTAAGAACCTTCCATCCCTTTCGGGTTTTTACGCATCACAAGGATACTGAGGAAGAATATGTCGGTATAGGACATCCACACCCAACGAGTGATGAACTTTCCTCACACTCACAAAAGATTTATATAGCGGTCCATAACGAAAGTACCACTTGGGTCGCCTATGAGTTCTCTAGCGCGAGATGTGTCTCAATAGGTAGGCCCTCTAAGAAGGTAAAAATTTAAAATAAATGCGAAGCTCAAAAATGTTCTTTGCTCACCCAAGATCACCAAAATGGTGTGAGGGGAGAAGACAAAACACTTCAGCTTGCCAATCAATGCATGCACATAAGATAATTCATTGCAAATTGATTCATTTTAAACACCTCGAGTGGTGTTATCCCTAGGAATATGTGAGTAAAAATGAAATTTTATTTTTTATCTTTGCACCAATTGAAGTGTTCAAGAAATCAAGCAATTAAGATAGCAATGGTGTGAAAATAACAAAACATTTTGTTCATTTTAAGCCCCAAAGTTGAAATGTTTCTAAAAAAATAGGCCTGGTCATTAAATGGTCAACAAATGTAAATCGTACGTGCGTCAATAAAGTGAAAAATGTTTTGTGCTCTTTTTATGCACCAAATTTAAAGGTTCCTAATTATGAAAACATGAAATGTGTTCATTTTAGAGCCCCAAATTGAAGTGTTTTATGTTCTTTTTATGAGTATCAAAAAGGAAATTCCTACTTTAGAAAGCTTCAAAAAGGTTTATTTTAAGAACACCAAATCAAGTGTGAGAGTTGTTTTGTTCAATTTTAAGCACCAAAATGAAGATTCCTACCTTAGAAAGCTTTAAAAATGTTCATTTTAGATAGCACCAAAATCAAAATGTGAGAGTTGTTTTGTTCAATTTTAAGCACCAAAATGAAGATTCCTAACTTAGAAAGCTTTAAAAATGTTCATTTTAGATAGCACCAAAATCAAAATGTGAGAGTTGTTTGTTAATTTTAATGCACCAAAATGAAGTTCCTAAGTTAATAAGAATGCTTGTAGATCTAAAAATAACTTGGATCAATCATCTTCCTTGCATAAAATAAGTCAGTGTTTTTCAAATCTTGCATAAAACCCATTAGTTCCTGCAAAACAAGCAAACATTAGTAAGACGGTTCATTACAATAGTGCAGGATACGTGCACTTGTCTTCCAGAGAAAATGCTAAAAAAAAAGATCAAAAACTCAAAAAAACAAATTTACAAAAGCTCAAAATTTCTGGAAAAAGCTTAGATTTTTTGTACAATGCAAAACCCAGAACAAGAAGCAAAAGCGTGGTTTTTTTAGCAAAGGCGTTGGTTTTAGTGCAAAAGCGCCATTCCCATGGAAAAGGCATGGATCTTCTGGAAAAAGTTTAGAAATGTTGCCAATCAAAAGTGAGCTTTTGCTGGGCAGTCTGTGAAATGCCTCTGAAAGCTTTTAGAACCCTATAACTTGCAACTTAGCTCAAAAAAATGTTAGTGAGGAGGACCTAGGTCTCAATGGGCATACCGAAATGTGTGAGGGGGAAGGAATCCATCAAGAAATATGTGAAAAACAAGATCAAATGCAGGATTGAAATTAGAAGCTAATCTAATTCAAAACACTTAATCTATCCTATTCCATCACTCATGAAATGTGAAAATCTAAGCTATTTGAATGAAAGTAAGATCCTAAGATATTCAAACAACTTCAAATAACACAAGGAAATATTACCACCCCATGTTGGAGTGTATTTGCATGATGTTGGGTTGTTCGTATCACTGCAAAGCCTCCATTGCTTATATGCAAAAAATTGATGATCGATGCTTGTTCTTGAAGCTCTTCAATGGTGATCTTGATAACACTTCATTGCATAAGGTAAGTTGAAATTTTGATCATTATTTATGAAGAAAAAGGCTTGTTATATAGAAAAAGAAATTTTGAATTGACGGTCGAGATCGCGTTGGAGAATATCCAGATCAATGGTTAAAAGGAGTTGAGAGGATTTAGACATGAGGGAATTGTGCAAAGTTGATTGCACAATTAGGGTGATTGAAGAATAGATTGGCTAGTTATGATTTTGATTGCTTAGTTAGCAATTGATTGATCAGTTAGGGTTGAGTTAGGAATTAGATGGTTGAGTTAGCAAAATAGATTGCTTAGTTAGCAATCCATGATTTCCTCAATCAAAAAGTGGGTGAGGAATATTAATTAATTAATTAATTCCAATTTGATTTTGATTTTGATTTTTGCTAATTTGAATAGTTTGAATAGTTTATTCAAATTTTGGAGGAAAGTGTAATAATTAAATTATTATGATTTAATAATTCAATTAATTTTGAGGAATAAGGTGAATTAGTGACATAATCAAATAATTAGTGTCGTTTGACTAATCAGGATGAAATAAGATAAGATTAGGACTTTATTAAATAAATGTAATTTATTTAATTAGTCAGAATGATGAAATGTGAATTAATCAAATAATGTTGTATCATTTGATTAATAGAGGAAATAGGGTTTTTAATGTCGTTCGATGTCGTTCGATGCGTTATGAGATGTCATGGGATGGTTCTGAGATGATTGAAGATGTTTCAAAGATGTTCCAAGATGTTCCAAGTTAATTAAGAGATATTCCGAGTTGATTCAAAGTCGTTCTGAGTTGATTCAGGGTCATTTTGAGATGTTTTGAGTTGATTCATAGTTGTTCCGAGTCATTTTGGGGTTGTTTCGAGACGTTTTGAGTGGATTCAGAGTTGTTTTGGGTCATTTCGGGGCCATTCTAAGATGTTCCAAGTTGATTCAAAGTTGTTCCAAGTCATTTTAGCGTCGTTTCAAGACATTCCGAGTTGATCCATAGTTGTTCCAAGTCATTTCAGGGTCGTTCTGAGATGTTTTGAGTTGATTCAGAGTTGTTCCGAGTCATTTTGGGGTCATTCTGAGACATGTTGAGTTGATTTAGAGTTGTTCCAAGTTGTTTCAGGGTCATTTCAAGACATTCTGAATTTGTGATAAGTGTTAAGTCAATTTTACATGTCTACAAGCTAGTATTCAAAATTTAAGAGCTATCCTCTTTGCTGCAAAGTATCCCCCATAGGGTTCATCATGGTATGGTCTGAGGATATCATACACTTCATCTTCTTTGATGCATCTCCACATTATGTTGTCAAGCCTTGTGTAGAATAAATATCCTACTATCCATGAGTAAGGATTTTTTTTTTTGACTAATTGTCTCTTCTCCCTTGGTGAGAGATGTGTTTTCCCTACTACCAGGTAGTTGGCTATGTCTACATACCAAGGTGTTTGCAAGGAGAGAGAAAATATATGCTCATCGGGGAATGAATCATCTACAACATCTTCTTCTAGTTTGGTTAGTAGTCTCTACAGAGGAAGTATGCTACTACATTGGCTTTCCATGGCTTATCCACAATAGTTATGTCAAATTCCCAAAGTATTAGTAACCACCTCAATAGCCTGCCACTCACTACTGGCTTGTTCATCAGATACTTGATTGTTGTATGGTTAGTATGTATGAATATAAAATACCTTGTAATGTAGTGTCTGAACTTTTTGATTGCATGAACCACTGCTAACATTTCCTTCTTAGTGACTTTATAGTTGAGTTCTACCCCTTGAAGATTTTTACTGATATATAAATAGAATAATCAAGGTTTCCATCCTTTTATCCTAGCACAACTCCTATTGCAAAATTTGAAGCAATTGTATGGATATGGAAGGGTAAGTCCCAGTTTGGTCCTCTCAAAATAGGGGTCTTGGTTAATTCTTCATTGAGAGCTTCAAAAGAATGTTGACAAGCAATTGTCCATTCAAACTCTACATCCTTGGACAATAAGACAAATAGTGGTGTTGTAATCTTGCTGAAATCTTGTATGAATCTTCTATAATAGCTAGCATGTCTAAGCAAACTTTTGACATCTTTGTATCTCTGAAGGATAGGTAGTGTTGATATTATCTCAATTTTTGTTGGGATCTACTTGGATTCCTTTTTCAAAAATAAAATATCCTAAAACTACTCCCTCAGTCATCATCATGAAGCATTTTTCATGACTCAGGGATAGGTTATTATCTTGACATCTTTGTAGTACTTTGTCTAGATTTGAAAGTGCTTCTTCATAGGTATTCCCATATGTTGTGAAATCATCCATGTAAAATTCCATATAATCATTAGCAAAGTTTGAGAATATGCTTAGGATTTCCCTTTGAAAGGTGGCAGGTGCATTACATAGCCCAAATGGAAAGACACAGTAAGCATATGTACCCCAAATCCATGTGAAGGTAGTCTTGTCTTGATCTTCTGGGGCTATCTTAATATGATTTTATCCACTAAAGCCATCAAAAAAGAAGTATTTCTTTCCTGCTAGTGAATCTAGTACTTGGTCAATGAAAGGAAGGAGAAAGTGGTATTTCCTAGTTGCTACATTCAACTCACAGTAGTCTACTCACACTCTCCATTTCCACCATTTCTTAGGTACAATCACTAGTAGAGACACCCATTGATTGTCAGAGATTGGATTGATGAATCCTGCATCTAACAAAATTTGTAATTAATCTTTGACTATGTCACAGACTAAAGGTTCATTCTCTATTGTGATTGCCTAATTGGTTTAGAGCCTTCATTGATGTAAATCTAATACATGCACAAATTTGGGTCTATACCCTTCATGTCATGGTAATCCCATGCAAATTCTGTTGCATGTGATTGCAACACATTCAAGAATGAGGTTTGTTGTGCAACAATCAATTGGTTGTTTACATTTAATGTTCAATTCAACATAGTCTCTAAAGTTAAGGATGATGTTTGAGTAGATGAAATGTCAAGACTTGCTATATTTTGGATATAGTGATTTGGTAATAAAGTGTGGAAAATTTGAGAAATAGACTCAACTGTATTGGTGAGAATTATGTTCTGTAGTGGGTCTTGCAAACATGTTAGACAATCATGTTGTTGCGAGCCCTTGCCATAATTATTTTGCATGATGTTTACAATTAGTTCATCTTCATCTTGGTTTTATAACAAGAGACTACATTCAATAGTCATAAAATTTTGTAAGGAGTACTGGTCTTCCTCATCTAGGTAAGGCCATGTAAGTTGCTCCAAATTTTCATATGGCTGGGTAGGTGGATAGAGGACTAGTTTTTTAGTCACATTTTCATTAGAAATGATCATTTTTCCATACTTGCAGCCTATAAAGGCATTTGTAGTTTCCAACCAAGGTTTACCTAAGATGAGGGGGTATCCTACAAGGTTAGCTTTAGGTTGCAACACCATAAGTCTGCAGAGTACTCCCATGAGTCTAGTGTCATTACCGAGTCTTTTTTGACTCCCTCTGGCTTGACTATAGACATATCTACTAACTATAGCATAGTAGGTGTAGGTCTAAGCTCCATTAGTTGTAATAATTTCATGGTTTCTTTGGTCATTAGATTAATGGCTTCCCCAAGGTCAATTAAGGTGTTCTTTATGAGAGTACCATTGATTTTGATATCCACTGCAAGGCTCCCAAGGTTTGCATACTTGGGGACTATTATGTTTCCCAACACAATTTGTACAAGTTGTCCTAAGACATGTACAGTTTGAGGGTCCTTTCATTTCCTACCTGGATTTTTGAGGCATAAATCTCTCACTATTTTGGTATAAATAGGTACTTCCTTAATGGCCTAGATGAGGGGTATTTTGATACAAACATCCTTGAATTGTACCAATAGATCATTTTCAACTTGTGAATGATGTTTTTGGATTATTAATATTTTAGATAATGGAGGCTCTGGACTCATGGTTGTTGGGTTAACCTGATTTGATTCAGGTTCCTTGGTTTGTTTGTCCATGGGATCTACTGGAAGTTCCTCATCAGTTAATTCAGTGATATGAAGAGGTGAAGGCCCAACTAACATCTTCCTTGATTTGAGGTGTACATTGCTCACCTCAACCCTATAGGTTGGATATTGTATGATGTCATTAGCATAAGCAAGTTGGATAGGCTTATTATTTTGGTAGGTGTAGGTTGTGTTGGTAGTTGAGGTACTCTTGGTGGATTTGGTGCAACTATTGACGGGTTTGGCATTATGGCTTGTGTTGTGGCTACATGGGCTGTTGTGGGTGCTAGTAGTTGAGACTTTGATTTTGTTGTGTTGACCTCTTTTCCACAAAGGTTGCCATTTAGTTTGGTGGGGTGACCACTAATAATTATAATTAGGTCCTTGGTAATTCTGTGGCAGCCACATATTTTACTGTTGTTGATTCTACTTGGATTGAGGCATTGACCATCGTGGGTTTTACCCATTGGCCCAAAATTGAGGGTTCCAATAAGGGAAATTTGCATTGTTACCAGGAAATGACATATAACTCAAAGGATCTTGGGGTATACCTTGTCTTGGCTTCAATGGTTTGCATTGAGCTATGTAAAATCCTTGTCCATGTTCTCCTTCCAGTGCATGAAATTTTGATGTCCCTTACTTATCTTAAGAAATACTGGCCACCTTCTTGCACTTGCAATTGATCTTCTTTTGTTGAAAGTGTGGGCAGTATTATGTAAGGGTTGCCTTTGCTTCTTGTTTTTTCTTGATGTGAAAGGTATCTAATAGTGTAGCCAAGGAGCTAATGATATCCTCTTTCATGTTTGATAAAATATTGCTTAGCTCCATCCTTGAGACTCTAGTGGTTGATTTGTTGATGAAATATGTGTTGTCTCCTCTAACCTTCTTGGTGAAATACCTTGAATAGTTTCTACATATTTTGTAAATCTCATCAAATGGTAAATGTGAGATGTCTCCTATGCCAATGAGGTTGATTTCATCCATATAGTCTTCATTAACTCCACTTAAGAATACCAATTTCAGGGATTCATTAGAGAGCTTGTTTTGATAGGATTTCTTGAGGCATAACTGAAACCTCTCAATGCAATTCTTAAAAGATTCATCTTCCTTCTCCAAGAATTTTGTCTTCTTTATGGTCCAATTGGAAACATCTCTTCCCGACCCCATGAACCATCTTAGAGCAGCATATTTTAGTGTTGCTAGAAACAATTTGAGTCTGTGAGTATCTATTGTATAGTCATAATTTTGACATAGCACATTAAACTAAAAAAGAAAGGTGTTTGGGTCCTCTGTAACTAGCCCATAGAAGACATGTAATGCTAAAGGATGTATATTCTTTCAAGCAACAACCCTCTCTTGGTTGGCTATAGGGAACTAAATCGTTACATGCTCTTGTGGGTCTTCAACTACTGCATCAACCATGATGCTGGTGTGTATGCAGAAAGTCTCCTTTGTTTCTGGTGTAGGTACTAGTGTCAGGGATGATTCTTCTTCATGAATACCTTTGCTTTGTTCATTGTGTTCACTAGTATCTTGTAATGCTTTGTGTGATGAAGGGAGAAATCTTCCTAGATTGTCTCTTTTCCTTTGCATGCAATGTTTGTGACTTTGTAGTTCATCATTTCCTACACATTTTTAGTAACTCATATTATGTTTATGGCTTAAAAAATATTTACTCTAATACTGAAAATGGAATTGCTAAACTAGGAAATCTTGAAAAGAATTGGAAATACACAGGATAGTCCTGAACTTAGTACTGTCCCTGACAATGGCACCAAAAATGTAAGACCTCTCTAATATCTGATTAACTTGGCGCTACAAGTAGACACACAATTTAGAGGATGGCTTCCTAAATGAACAGTTCACCAAAATTTTACAAGAGGCTATATTTAATTATCAACCAGGGCTTCATAAGCTTTTGATTGTGTTCGCACCATATGTACATTAATGGATTCTTCCATGGCTATATCAATGAGTATACATGATTTACACATCTACCAAAAATAATAAAAAACTAGAAAAAGGAAATGAAATGATTGACTAACAAAACAAGGGAAATAACATAAACTATTACTTGTGTTAGAGGTACTTATCACTTAAGACTATGAATACTAACTTCTAAGGCTGAAATGTAACTAATTACTCCAAGAGTATGAAACAAAGCTATAGAATCTAATCCCATTACAAAATCACATTTTTAAATCCACATGCATGCAAATGTAAACTATCTTAATTAATAATACATGACCTAATTTAATAAAAAAAGATAGAGTGGATAGCAATACCTCAAGTGTCCCTTGCTTGAGTTGCTGCTTCCATAATAGATATCAACACTTATTACTTGATCAACTAATCATGATACTGAATTAACTCCTTTATTGTATGATAGCTCTAAACTTTGACAAGAATCTAATCAAGATCTCTTATTTAGAAATACATATTCATTATTCAACTGATAGTAGGAAACTAACAATGATAAAAATAAATGAGATAACTAGTAACTAGATCCACTCCCCTCAACAGATCCAACTATATAGGGTCCACTAGGAGTCTTATTCATCCTAGGACTGAAAAAAGACAATTTTTTTTTGTCCACTCTTCCTCAAGAATAGGGAGAGGAATTAGTCTTATAACAAAAAAAATATAATAAAAAAGTAGAAGAAGACAAACTAACTTAGAAATCTTCCCTAATGGTTAACCATAATGATAGAGACATGTTTCATAGGAATGATCATGTCACAGGTTACTCCTACTCAGAAAAAACTCCTTTCAATGGTCGCCTCTATTCTTCTCTAGATCTATCACACTTTAATCATGCTGGCTACTGCCCTGCAACTGCTTCTGGTCCTTATCCTATGGGTTAGAAATCCTAGTTGTTACAGGTTATAGTTCTTCTAGATGCAAGAGGTTAGTATTGCAAGGTGTGCATCCTTGTTCTCCTTATGCTATGCAACACAACACTCAGGTTTGTGACATGGTTTAACCACCTTCAGTGGATTCATTAACTCTGGAAGTTGTATCAAGCATTAACAGGTTGATCTTTTGGTGCAATGACAACTGTCTATGTAACAATTGGTATCAAAGCTTGGGTCACGGGTTCAAACCCCTCACTTGTGCTAGGGGATTGTTGCAAAGTGTGCACCCTTGGTCTCCTTGTGCTATGCATCGTAGTGCTCAGGTTCGTGACATGGCTTAAGTGCCTCCCATGGATTCACTAACTTTGGCAGTTGTATCAGACATTACTATGCCATTCTTTTGGTGCAACGAAAACCATATGTGCAATAGTTAGTTTCATTCTAAAGCACACACATCATTAATAACCATAAATTAAGTATAGAATCATACTAAATTTCATAAACATTTATACATTCACTCATATAAGTATCATCATATCATATTTGTATTACCACATATTAAAGTCTAGTTTAAGATGCATAAAAGGTATAAAAGATGTATAATTCTTAGGATTGTCTATGAACTTTGGCACATTGAAATGATAAAAGACATAAAATTAATAAAGAAAAATAGCCATAAACCGAACCCATCACAGGTCATAACTTGTGTTAACTAGCTAAGAATAGAGTTTAAGTTGTGATAGCATTCATAGATCCTTCTAAACACTATCCTTGACATATTGAACCTAGTTATGATACATTTTTGCAAAGACATAAAATTCTGAGTTGTGTATGTTGTGGTTGAACTGTTGATCATATTGTATGCTAAGACAATAGTATAGATTTTGAAATCATTTTGGTGCATCACCTTTTTAGTCTTAGGTTTCATTCCATATTTCCTTACCCCCTTTTCTCAACATTTAGTAGTAGCATAAGTTAAATTAGGTGAAGTTCTAATACGAAACAACCCTCTCTAAAGGTTTTTTTCACTATAGGTGACCCACAACATGGAAAAGTTCCTGTGTTTCACTAGTAGGACGAGTTTTATAACTTAGCAAGGGTGCACTTCTAAGTGACAACAGGTAAAAACATAATGAATTTTGTGAATACCATAGGATCAAAGGTCATAAAACTCCTAATTGTATAAAATTAAAAAATCTTATTTAAGATCTTATAGACCAAGGTGATATTAATATTAAAGGTCTTCCCTCATCATCCAATAATGTTCTCAAGCTATAAACAAACCCAATCCTTGACCATGGTAAAGGGAACACACCTAACAAAGGTAACAACCCCAAAGATGCCAATTATTCTTTCATTCCATATGAGTACACCATAGCTTGAGTAGAGGAAACCAATACACATAGGTGTAAAAATACACCTCAAGATATCCCTTCCATTCCATCCAAATATCTCTTTCTATCTCAAGATCAAAATAACCCTTCCAATCTAGTCAGTGATCCCACTCCATCTCAATATCAAGACATATCTTCCCCTCCATCTTATGATCCTCCTCCATCCCATGATCTAACTTCAAGTCAAGATCAAATTATCCCTTCATCTTCATGTCATGATCCTAATCCATCTCAAGATGCCAACATCCATCTTAAACCCTCTCATGATCCTAATCCTCCACAAGATCCCACCATCCCTATTTAGGCCATGCATATCAACGAACAAACTAAATTGACATCCAAACTAGCTCATCCAAAACTTCATCCACTCATAATTCATCTATTCCACCACATATCCCTCATCCTATCCAAATACATTCTTCCTTCCTTCCTTTGATCTTAATTATCCTATCGATATCCTTCATCATATATCCCTCATTCTATCTAATCCATCCCTGTACTATTTCCTCTTTGATCTTGATAAAGCCAGGGGGAAAATAATTCATGTATGATTTAGACAATGTGAACCATTACTTCCTCTATAATCCATATCCTTTATGCACCAATCTCTCATCTCAATAATCCTTTACTATAATCTATCCATGATTGCACAACCTCTAGTATGGGGTATCTTGCTATTTCTTCTCCTATCTTCCACTTATCCACCTATCATGGCTTAATAATTATCATTGTCTATTGTTTCACCTATCTATCTTCATAAATTATCAATATATATTGTTTCACCTATCATGGCTTCATAAATGATCAGTATCTATTGTTTCACCCATCTACTTATATTCATAAATTATTAATATCTATTGTTTCACCTATCTACTTATATTCATAAATTATCAATATCTATTTTTTCACATATCTACCTATCTTCATAAATTATCAATCTTTATTATTTCACCTATCTACCTATCTTCATAAATTATTAATATTTGTTATTTCACCTATCTACCTATCTTCATAAATTATTAGTATCTATTTTTTGACTTATCCACCTATCACGTATTTATAAATTATTAGTATATAATTGATTCACCTAGCTACCTATCATAATAAAGTTTAGTCTACTTTTCCATCTCATAATAAATGATCCTATGCCTAACTGGGGGCATTTTTTCTTGACCTAGTCATTGGATTTGATCTATATAACTATCTTGAGAGTACAATTTGCACATACACTACCTACACTTTACACTCAAACAAAAGAAAACTACACATTATGTGAAACATTAAGCTTTCATGAAATTCTTAAGCAAGGGACTACTTTTGAGCTAAGTTTTCTACCTGTATAGATTTAGTCTAAGCTGTCTTTATCCATTTGTTATCTAGTCAATCCAAGCCTTAATGGATGTATATTTCCTACAATAAGCCCTATCTAAAATTATTCTTATGTTTTGGTAAGAGATATGATAGCTATTGACTTATTTAGTTAGTTTTTCTTTTTCTTTGTTGATTCTTTTTGTCTAATTCTTATGCTTGCTCAACGTCACCTAGATCTTTCTATATCTTGGTGCGTTTACAGGATCTTTGAACAGGGCATAGTCATTGTTTCTATATGTCATGTTTGTGGAATATTCTCGTAAATACAACCATGGAATTTTTTTACCTTGTGTGTGATTGGGGTAGATTCTTATTTAAAAAAAACATACTTTATATATTAGGTCATTTATATATTTTCTATGTTAGGATTATCATGATCTAAGTATTACTTCTGACATATTCCAAAAAGGTTTAGTAGGTTTGTTGTGAATAAGAACTACTCTTTTTGTTTACAGAGTTAAATTCCATTTAAGGGATACAAAATCATCTTGGTTTCTTATATGTTGGTACATAATATCCACTTGTTTTATCAAAATAAGGGTTTCTCTTCATATTGTCTTTAGCATAACCAAAGCACAAAGTATCTTTCCATTTTTATGTCCATCCATCTTTCATATTTCCATTCATTCCATTATAGGTTTGGTATTGTAGTATAGGAAAATGCATACCTTTGCATTTAAAAACTTGTTTGTGCTCGCCTTGCTTTATTTATCATTATTTATGTCTTAATTGGTCCTATTTTGCATCCAAAAGCCTAATAAATTGTATCTTTTATTGGCTAATCCTGACAAAAATCAAAGGATAAATAATAATTTATTGATTTTGGCTATGTCCTTGATTTTTGGACTAGGACTAAAATGCCACCTAGGGCGTCTTTGTCCTCCAAAGGTCTTGGGGCCCTGATTTTAAAGGCACCTTAATTGGGCCCCTTTTTGGAGTCTGTGCCCGAGTTTCAAGCCTCAGGACTAAGATACCACCTAGGGCGTCTTACTCCCCCTAGATTATTTTCACGATTTAATTTCAAATCTTGGCAGGATTTAGCCTCCTTTAATTAATGAATTCATATGTCAGCTTGGTGTGATGTAATTTCAGGATATTAAGCATGGATAAGTATAAATAAAAGTTTCTTTCACTCATTTCTCACCAAGAAAGTTGATGAGAGCATTCCTAAGGAAATTTTATGAGATTAAGAGCATTCAAGAGCAATTCATCAAGAATTTGGAGCCATCATCAATATTTGAGCATCATGTCAAAGATATTCTTGCATCATGTGTGTTTTTGATCTAACATTTGTGATGTAGGGTTTTGATTCAAGCAAGCAATTCAAGTCAAGATCTATCAAGCATTACTTCCATTCAACATCTACATTCAAGCTATCCACTTCACATAAGTTTGCATATTTCATAACAAGGTTTTGGTGAGTTGCATCATAACACTTTGTTCATTCATCATTTCTCTTTATTATTCCATTTCATTCCAAGGTTTAATTACCAGCAAGGGGTTTGACCAAGGAAAACCCCCATTTACTAACAATCAACAAGTTTTTCTTCTCTTGTGTGTTTGTGTTTGCAGATTTAGGTTGAAGATCATTTTGAGTTTAAAGTTGCAAAGTTGCATTGCAAAATTGTCATCTTCACAGAAAGTCATCTATAGACCAGATTTGGAAGTTTTAGGACCTAAGATCTGAGAAGAAGGAAGTGCAGACCTTGGACCTCAGGATCACATTCTAAGATTGCAAAAATTCAGATTGAGACTGAGAAGACATAAAGGGGGTCTTAGTCCTCCTGGAGGTATTTTTTAGAGATTCCTTATATCCGGTTCTGACATCTGAAGATTCTGTGTTTGCCCTGAAAAATAACGAGAATAAGAAAATAGTAAGGGCATCTTAGTCCTCCTCAACATATTTTGACAACATTTTTTCATTTCCAAAATCCTTATCACATTTCTAGAATTCCCAGGTACATACATCCTAACTTTTTTTTTACTTAATTTTGTCATTTGAACTCATTATTTGGCTTGCATTACTAGGTTTTGTGAGTTGAATATCAAGTTGTATTTTACAAGATTTTGCATGGTGGTGAACCCCTCAAAGCCTAAGGAATCTTCCTAGGTCTCCCTTGTTGAGAATTGGCTCACCTTTGTGTTGATAGTCAATTCAATTTGGGATCCTAGGTTTCCTTGAATGAAACTTCTATTCAACATCCATAATATTGAGAGGGGGGTGAATCAGTATTCCATAAAACCATGATAAAATTCATCTAATCATTATCATGATTCTGACTGAATCAACAAGAAGGAACATAAAAAAATTTAATGCAACCATACACATGAACACCAATATTTTTACATGGAAAACCAAAAAAGGGAAAAACCATGGTGAGGGTTAACTCACAATATATTATATTTGGATACAAAATATTATAGGTCTCATTGCTAGGACTCACTATCCTTGTAAAGGCTCATTGCTTGAGTACAAAAGGTGGCTAACTGCCAAGATACAAAGATAGTGGCTCACTGTCAAAAGATTGAACTGATAAAATACACCTTCAATGTGCAGGGTTCAGTTCCAATGAAGCTTCGAATATAAAGTACTACCTCACACAACAATCACTCAACAAATCTGTACTGATCCACAATTGATAAAACATTTAGGCTCAGACCTTTCTTCCACACACAATTTTACTCACTTCCCCACTTCACCTCCCTCCACATATCCACTTCTCATTCCTCAAAACATCTTATATATATACAAGTATATCTTATTCATCAATTAGGTCAACCTAATTAGATGAAAACAAAATAATCAAAAATCTCTTTTTCAGCACCATATTAAATATTTTATCCATGCAGTGCATTGTACCAAGTCGGTTAACATACATAAAGCATAACTAGTCTCCATAATGTATTGCATACACTAAGTCAGCCAAGACTAGAGCACAGTTCTCAAAACCAATAAATAAAACTCAAAATAAACACCTTCTGGATCTAAGAACACATTAATTTCCCATCATACCGCCAACATAGAGACTATCAACAAAACAACAACATAATAATTTTCACCTTAACAAAATGCGGTGTCTCCCACATAGTATGCCAAGCAAGGAACAATAGTAGAATACGGAGTTGAACTTTGTCAAAGATAACTTTATGCTCACAACCAAAAACATCTCAAGATCTAGGATATAGCTGTCTAAATGAGTCATGATAACATGGTTAAGAGATTGGAGTCATATTAGATCTTGTGGTGAATTCTAAACTCAAATACCAACACACTAATCCATAACAAAAGTGTATTACTGACAGAGAATAGCTATCGGTAAACCAAGTAGACTTCTCATATAGTTATTACCATGTTGACATCAATGGAAACATAGGAACAACCAACACAAACCATCCATACTTCATGATCATGTTGCAAGGCTTCCATAATACCAACAATCTCCCCCTTTGGCATTGATGGCAACATGCATGACAAAAACATTTTCCAATATATTGCAACTGAATATTTTGAATACTCCCCCTATCAAAACTGTTCTTCACAAAATTATTTTCCTATGTTAACCTCTATCTCTCTATTTCTCTATCTCTCCCTCTCTCTATCTCTCCCCTTTAACATCAATGAAAAAGGATGGGATTCAATATACATGTATATATGCATCAAAGTGTAACCAAAAAGATATGAACAAAAAAGAATTAACCCAAAGAAGAACATTTGAGACTCTCCAGGATGAACTTCCATGACGCTTTGCCTTATTACCATGAACCTTTTGCAATTATAAGAGTCTTGTGTAATAGCTCAAGCTTAGTTAAAGATTCTATACCATCTGCTAAAGTATTAGGACTAAGATTAATCTCTGATAATTCACCAATATAACCAAGAGCACTAGAAACATAAGTGTGCTTAAGTTTAATCATGTCTCTGAGTGCCATAAACTTCTTTATAAATTCTGGCCTTTGATCTTGCAGAGAAAATAATTTTTCCTAAATCTACAAAATGTAGGACCACCTCTGATTATCTCTATCTTTTGCTAACTTGTATGTATCCTTATTTCATTTCTTATGTCCAGTGTACTGCCAGACCAATCTAGGAAAAAAGAAAGTAGTCCCTGTGCCTCTTCTTCACAAACTTGTACACTCTCCTATTCTTTCATCACTTGACTATGTACATTTGCACATTTTTCCTTGATATCTTCCAAATTTCCTTCATCAAACCTGATTCCAACATAAACTTCAAGTCCGGAGATGTAGACCTTCAAAGAATCAATCATGCCTCTAAGATTCTCCACAACATAAATAGATGAATCAAAATTAGCACCAGGAATAACCTTCTGCAATTCTTCCAAAGCTCTTTGAATATTTTCATGCTCATTTTCAAACTCACTTCTTTCTACAACTTCTTTCTTAACAACACTCTTCCTTTTCTTCCCTATTTCGGTTGCACTACCAAAGGTACCTTCTATATTGAGATTTTCAAGGCTTTCCAAAAGAATTTTAGCATAATTATCAACTTCAACCTCTAAAACTTCATAATCTAATTCAGATATCCATACCAACCTTGATTCAACTGCTTCCATGTGACAGAAATCTATAGATACAAGAAAATTGATGCTTTTGGAGTACCTTTCAACAACACTTAGTGGAATCCTAAACCTTCTACTCATCCTCATCTGAGAAGTTCCAAAGAATGCAAAAAGGGAAGTCTCTTGTGCATCTGAGCTACCAAGATTTATCATAAATTTCTTGATTTCATGGGTAATAGGCTCTGTATTTGACCATTCTATCCTTCGTATTACCGATAATTCTCTCAAAAAGTAAAAGAGTAGAAAGACAACAAGATTACCATACTATAATGTATTCTTCTTACCCTTATTGATTTCCTTTAAATTGTTCAAAAGATGTATATGAAGTAATTCACACAAGTCATAATCCATACCTCTTTTAACCATATCAACAACAATATGTACAACACCAGTAGAAACTGTGAGGTCATTGCTAGGGATACAAACTTTGTGACCGATGACCATAGAAGCATACCTTATTGCCGGATCAAAAA